>JAPMNZ010910518.1:0-14632 GCA_029875035.1 Pomatoschistus microps
CCAGTTTTTCAGTCTGATGTCGGCCCCTGAACTAGTCCGGTGAACTAAAGTGGCCCTCTTACTAAAAAGTTTGGACACCCCTGCTCTAAGGCTTGAAATGTGTAACCTTAATTTCAACTTCATCCAGTTTCCATTCATCCTTTTTCTTCACCTCCATCCATTTCTGGGTCGGGGGGGTGACAATCAGAGATACCACCCAATTCCCAGAGCACCAGCCACAGATTCCCCTGCAACTAAAACATGTATAATAGGTGTGAATGGATGTGATGTTCGGAGGCTTCGATGTGCCGGTGTGTCTGATGTCTTGCGTCGGTCATCACCTGGTAGAGTGATTGAAAAAATATTGGTACTCCAAATACATTGTAGTGCATTTTGCGTGATCTTTTGTATAATGCACTACACAAGTAAACATTAATCCTTGTGTCTCCAGAAAGTTACACAGTGATGTATTTAAGTACTGCTATAACAGGAGTGGGAATCGAGAGGGCGGGGGAAGGGAGCTCCATTGATGTAGAGAAAGAACGTTTTAGCTCAACTGAGAATAATTATTACAGAAAGAAATCACAACATTAGCTAAATTAACCTGGCATCTCGTTCATTTAAAAAACATGAGTAATACATATAGCTCGCCCGTCGAGGAACACAGAATTGCAATTTTTGTTCTACTGGCAGGTTATGATTAATGCATTTTCCAACACTTTTCCCACAAATTAAACATGCCACTCTGCAATTAGCTCGGTACTTGCACTTGTAGAATTTTGTGATTAAAAGTCTTCGCAGTCGGGCAGGTGCGCCGCTCCAGCCGTGTCTGTGTACATTTACTCCCGCTCAGTCACAAGATGGCTGCTTTCAATCTCAAACATTTTTTTCCTTTTTTTTATTGCTTTCACGGCCAAATTGTGTCCTAATAAAGAAGGCCAGTGTGAGACAGAGAGTGATTTGTGAGACAGGTGAGAGCTGACCTCATGCCCCTCGCAGACCGTGCCAAGAAGCTGCTTCACGCACGGGCGAAGCTTCAGACCGGAGAGAGGCCGGAGTTTGAAAGAGTTCCACTGTGTTTGGGTTGATGACGATACATCACGTAGGTTTTTCATTATGCATGTAAAACACACACACAAAAAACTAATTAGAAGCTGTTTGCAGGGAAAGTTCCACAGGGTGCTTGCGCAATCTCAACCAATGAAGTAGGCAGTAGGCACACAAGTATACAAGTACATAAAGTTAAGGTCTTGAGGAAAAAAAATTATCGGTTTTAAAAAAGTCTGGAAAATGTCTGGAATTTTAATTTGGAAAAAAGAGCAAGCACCCTGGTTCCAACAATGTGTGTGATAGTTACATTTTGAGTTGGCTGCTATGACTTGTGGGATGGAATTTGAATCAATCATCCCATCATCCCCTTGCTAAATTTCTGTTAAGGTTTATTCCTTTATTTTAACTAATAATCCTTAACAGTGGTCTTCCTGGGGTCCACTCCATACATGGTTGGTGAATGTATTTGTGTTTTTAAATCTATTGTGAATTGGTAAACAACTGTGAAAACTGCAGGATTTAAAATAGACAACACAAACATAAAAAAAATCTAGGATGTAGCAGAAATCCAAAATCCAAAAAACCACAAATACGCTTGGACAAGAAAACAATAGAAGAACACAGGGACACAAGTGAAACACACATTAGGGCGGGACAGGTGATCGACTGAACAAACATGAACAGTCAAAATAGAACCAGGTAACAGTAATAATAAAATCCACAGCGTAACACCTACGACGGTGTTAGATATTTTTGAAATATCTTGAATAATTTGTTTTTGGGGAAATCCTGTCCAATTGTACGGTTTGTAAAGGCCAAAATAACAGCAAGGTACAAGATAAAGACACATTTTTTAATCAGTGGCACACATTACAGCAGAATAAAAGAAAGAAAAAAAGAGCACTTAGATTGCACACATCAAAAATTATCTATTATCTAAAAATAATAGATAATTCAATCAAACTAATAAAATAATAAGTAACAGATATTAGAAAATAAGACTCTGGAGCCATAATTGCACTTGGCTCAGAAGTATTTACAGATGTATATATTGTACTTTAGCAGCAGAGAATATGGCCAGAATAAACAATAGGAATAATAGCAGTTGGTAAAGTGACTATTGCATGACAGAAATATCAGATGAAAGGATATGTAATAATGCAGTAATAATAATAACAACAACAACAGGTAAAGTAAAAAGTGATCAGTGAATTTAAATCAGAACAGGTGAGCGGCACGTGAGACTTTGCAGTTCTCGTTGTACAGTCTGACAGCAGTAGGGAGGAAGAACCTGCAAAACCTCTCCTTCACACTGAGAGGATGCACAAGAATATTGTCATCTTTTCATTTCCTGAGTTTCACCTGTGCTGTGTCTGTCTATGTCGATCTTATGTGAGTGACCTAGCATCTGGTGTTGGTCCCAATGCATTTGTTTGATCCGATCTGCTTGTTATTTTGCTGATGCACACGTCCTCCCACCTCACGGAGACCTCTTAAAAGCCATTTGTCTGCGGCTGGCTCGCTTTGGCCCTTTTAGACTCCCAACAGCAGCCTGCCCTGAGAGGTGAGCTGCTGATGAGGCCAATGTATTATTAAAAACACATTAGACATGGCGGCAAAGGAGATAATTTGCCCGCTCGACATCCCAGCATCTGATATTAGGTTACAGCAGGAGTGGAACAAGCTTTGTGATGCATTGATTAAGTTACAGCTTCTGACTGTAAACATGATGCTGCAACTTTGAATGTATTCGTCAGCAGAACTTTTCACATTGTGGATTGATAATGGATGCCTGTTATGGTTTGAAAAATAGATACCTTCAATTCTGAATTCTTTGCTCATACTTAGTCGTGGCCTCAGCTCCAGCCTCAGTACTGGTTCACTGCCTCAGTCCTGGACTACAGTCTCAGTCCCGAACTCTTTTCTCAGTCCTGGTTTACAGTCTCAGTCCTGGACAACAGACTCTGTCCTGGACTCAGCTACAGCCTCAGTCCCGAACTCTTGTCTCAGTCCTGGACAACAGCCTCAGTCCCGGACTACAGCCTCAGTCCTAGATCTACAGCCTCAGTCCTAGACTACAGCCGCAGGCCTGGATTACAGTCTCAGTTCTGGATCTACAGCCTCAGTCCTGGACTCAGCTACTGCCTCAGTCCTGGTTTACAGCCTCAGTCCTGGTTTACAGCCTCAGTCCTGGACTACAGCCTCAGTCCTGAAACAGACGTGAGCTACATCCCAGAGGTCGCCGATACAGAGGGTCTAAGGACAGGAAACTTTCTCTAAATATAAACATCAACATGTTTCTTTTTCAACTTTGACAACACTGTCAGTCGTTTATTTCTACATAGGGTTTGCATATGTGCACTCATTACATTGGAGTTGTCATGTACATTTAGCAACAACAAAAAAATCAGTCTTCCTGAAAATGTGAGCTTCAAATCCAGGTTCAAAACAGTTTTGTTTAGCCGTGCATACAACTGAAGGATTGTAGCTTCACTCTTTTGTTTAATGTACTGTGATTATTTATGATTTTAATGTTTATTTTCTTGTTTTGTAAAGAACTTTGATTTGCCTTGAAAAATAAGCGTGCCTTGCTTTGGAACAAAACTAGAGTTATTGCACACACAGTTTTGGTTTTCACCTGCAGTTTCGGGGAATATCTTTTCTCTTTTCATCAAATGCTTTCTGCAACACATACACCTGAACTCTGTCAAACCTGCAGCAGGCTCGTCTCCCCTCACCTCAGGTTCCGTGCCGCTGCGGTGAATGGCTCTAGTTTGATGTGGAATAGCGTGGCCGGCCGTAATGTGTACTCCAGGCTTGTAAATGTGCACTCTTATTCTATTACTACCACTCTGGCGCTATATTCCAGCCGACATTTGTGCCAGTGATGCCGGCAAGCCCTGAGCTCATGTATCCATGCTTTGTGGAAACAGTCTTGAACCTTTCTAAATCCCCCACAAAGCCAAGAAAGAAATTGAAGTTAAGATAGTTGAACAGAGCCAGATGGGCAAATTGAGACTTACTACTTTTCACCCGAAGATTTGAAAATGTTCTAATTAGCTTCAGTTAAAGAATCCATCCAACATTGGGTATGTTTTTTGGTTCTTGGGTAAAGGCAGACTTGTTAGGGTATTTTCCCAAATACAACTTCCCACACACTAGGCCAACAAATATACGATGAAGACCAACACAAAACAAAAAAGGTGTATCTGTACTGTCCCGAATTTCTCCTATGGTAGATCAATAAAGTATCTATCTATCTATCTACAACATATAGTCTGTGTTTTCCGGACTTTAAGCCACACCTGATAATAAACTGCAGGCTCTAAATTTTAGAAAAAAATGTTTTACTTGTACAAGCCGCACTGGATTATAAACCGCACCTATCCCACCTTGTAATATCTTATTACTGTGAGTGATAAGAGTAAGAAGTGAGTCACTGACTGTTCTTAATCTTCCAGTGTCAAACAGAAAGATCAGGAGCAACATCTACTGGTCTCTTTTCACTTTCATGTTTGTACAAAGAACCAAAAAAGAGATATTTACAAAGATATTATAATTAAGGACTTTTAAATGTTATGCTTGATTGAAAAATCTTATAATTTAAGTGGACCTCCGTGAACTACTCATCAATTCTGTTGGTTTACTGTTACTTGGCAAGATTTGTATGATTTGTTTTGGCACAAAAGAAAATAAATACATAATTAAGCCTCACCTTACTATAAGCCGTAGCCTTCAAATGCAGGAAAATAGCTGCGGCTTTTAGTCCGGATTTTACGGCATTATTATTACACAAGAATTGTCTCAAAAAGAGTGGGAAGCACCAAAGCTCAGAGCAGGCTATTCCAGTCTGTGTTCGTGAGCTTGATTCAGAACGTCATATGTAAAGAGCGGTGGGACCCTGCGTCGGCCTGGTCCTCGTTAGGTCTTGTTTTGGCTGCGTGTTCGGGCCTATTGTCACACTGGATAACATGGCAAGCATAAACACCTTTAATCAGAGTTGGGTGTCTGCTCCGTGCTGCTCTCAAACGCAATCTGGCAGTTTGTCCGGATTTTTGTATGGTAACCAAAGCCCGCTGTAACTTTGATTTCTTCTTCCTTCTCTTTCTCGTGCAGCCGTCACTACTCGTTGCATGATAAATACCAGAATGTGAACAGATTTTTGCCTTGATGTTGTCGGAGAATTTCTCATTAGGCTGCAGGTCACATGAAAAAGGGGACCACCCACGGTGAGCAAATTAGCTGTTGTGCTGGCAATATCCGCAACTGTCACGTGAAGACTGTCGGATGAATCTTTGGGGATGAACAAGAAGCAAAGAGAGAGAGAGAGAGAGAGAAAATGCATTGTTGGTTAATCGGTAACTGGAAATAAATATATGAAATGGGTAACATCGGTTTCTATTGTAATGAACGGTAAAACCTAATTTATACAGACCCACTACAGGCAATCACACAAACACACACACACACACACACACACAGATCCGTAAATTAAATCATAAAAAGTGATTTTGAATGCAGGTCCGTGGAAGCACAATGGCCCTCATTTATTAAACTTGCGTACGGCCAAATCAGGGTATAAATGAGGCGTCCGCAAATAATTTACACTTTTCGGCATTTGTCAAACAGGACGTGGCCGTACGGTACGTACAAAATGTACGCCGAGTCCGGAGGTGGTGTAAATTGTAAACACGCCAAACCTTCATCTCAACCTTCATCACGCCAAAACACGCATGAAATTCATTCATTCATTAAACCCTTTTGTGGGTCAAACCAACCTACGACCTTCCAGCCCAAATCTTCTTTAATACTGTTTGTAACAGTACTGTTCTTGATGAGGAATAATGTAGGGATGTGGTTAAAAGCTTGAAAAAAAGGATTTTGGATCTATTGTAGGTTTGAGTTGAATGCAGAGGAGGTTTAGGCGATAAAGACAGTGTGTCGCGTGGATGGATACAGGGATTGGAGAATTTGCCGATCCGGTGGAAAATAGCAGACAGCACCGTACCATTATCTGGACATAGGCTCCATCCGTCCCCCGCGGTGCAGTGATATGGGACACATGCCCCTGAGTGGAGCTGTCCCAAAGACGACCGGGAGGAGGCGTACAAAAGACAGCAGTCATGTATTAATAGTCCAGTCAGGAACAGTGCAAGGAGGAGTGGGCTTCATTTGGACACTGGGAATCCTCTGTGTCAAACACGGTCACTCAATCATTTGAAAAAGATAAAGTTATAGACATTTGGTAGAAAATGTGTACTTTATATTAGAGCCGCAAGCGGCATCTAACGGCCACATCTCCCAAAAGAAGTGACAGTGACGAGTCCTTGTCCCAGCTCTCATAAAGGAATCACAGATATTGCAAAATCATAATGCATATGATCAGTGAGTGAGTGCCTCCATTGAATAACATGGGAACTTTCATGCATCTCTATGAAAATAACAATATGCAAGTCTGCCGCATGTACACCGTTTGATCAAATTCTGAATCTAACTTTAGATGCTACACTGTTTGCTTGATTGGATGATGTGTAAAGCAATGTTGAGGCCTCTTGGGAAAATGATTGAGACGGGGTTATTGAAAATGCAAGGGGGTAAAATGAGAGATTTTTACTATTTTCCTATTGAGACAAAATGAGGTTTGTCATCGCCACGGTAACACAGTGAAAAAAAAGTAAATTCTTGACTTTTTGTTGAAAAATGTCAACAATTTTGTTAAAATAAAAAAGAAGCACTTTTTCACAAATGTTATGTGTTTTATACTAATGCTGCCATTTTATGTTTTACATATACTGTGACCTAGACATCACCTGAATTCTATTATATTTTAGAATATAATTTTGTTCTTACACATCTCCATTGTAGTGCTTCTCAAACTGTGGTACATGAACTCCTCCATACAGCTGATGAGCATTTTATAACGTTTGTCCTGTGGGTTAATGTTCCTTTTTAACTCTCGGACTGCCCTTTTGTGTCATATTGCTCATCTTACCTTAGTGCAGATATGTCGGTAAAGCTCGTCCTTCCTTCTCCTTTTTATTAACCTCGATAGCATTGAATTCGACCTCAGACATTTAAAATGTATTTTAAAAAGTTTTAAATACCACTTTACCAAAGTTGCAGCTACTCTGTCCCTTACAAGGTCGGTCTGAGGGGACGTGCAGCTAAAAACTTATACACAGAATCTTACAATGTGGTTTCACTGCAAATAGCAAATAATACTGCCTGTATTATGAATTACTCAAAATGTAAGACACTTCGCCCACATTGCCTAGAATGAGTCTGGTGTGTGCCTGAATGGTTGGTGATGGTCGAAGAGGCTGATGGAACATTGTGAACGCTAATTCTAACTACAGTTAAACCTGGACAAAATCGGACAAGAATTAGTGTTTTACTTGCGAGGGAGGGAGCAATGACTTCTTTGAGAGCGCTCACAGGAGCAAAGGGCTCTGTGTAAAATAAAGTGATTGTTGTGGCAATAACAACACTTGACTTATGAAGCGTAGAGCAGTCATTAGAGCCTCATCACCATGTGCACATTCAGGAGTGTGCTCACAGATGCAGCTTCCTGCTTTTCCATAATGTGTTCTAATGTGAGACCGGAGCGTTGAGGTTTGGGAGAGCAGAGGTTACTGTGATGAGCATGTAATGAACAAGATCACAGATGCATTGGACCATGAGCCACGATCACGCTGGGATTTCTGAGAAGCAAATTCAACAACATAACTGGACTTTAATTATCTGACATTCAATCGTGTTATGTTGTTTTTGTAGCACTGTTGTCCACAAGAAAATGGATGAAATAGAAGGAGGTAGTGGGGAGCTGAGTCAAAAGGCAAAGCTCTACGTTCATTCACTGCAAAAAGTGATAACATATGAGCTTGAATTGAGTGGTTTTTATCTTGATTGGAGTACAATCTTTCTATAGGAAACAGCCAATGCTTTGCACTCATCTCATCTCTATTGTCCATTGGCAAGTCCTGTTTAAGGTGGTAGAAATGTGCTGAATTGAAGATACATTTTGCAAGATTTGTTTTTGTTTTTTTAACAGTGTTATCAAAAGTGATGAAAAATTTGTAGAAAAAATTGAACATTTTGAGAAAATGTATCTTAATTTAATCTCAGTTTATTTATTTTTTATCTGTTAAATACAACAATTGAAAACTTGTAATACTGACTTACACTACAACTAATTACTTACTTACTTTACTTACTGACTCACTGTATGCTGCATTTGCTTTCTTATAAATCTGGAAAAAAAAGTAGTTCAAATGCTGAGCCTTGAAGTCTGCGATTATGATCAATACACTCTGAAGACTTATCGACCGCACTAATTAAATATTCACATTTATGAATAAAATATGGTCAGTAGGCAAAGGTCAACTTAGTTAATGCTCATGTGTTTTTGAAAATGGATTGAACCATCCATGTTCCACCGCAAAGGAACACCAAATACATGCTTATCAATGCACTTATAAAAATGGAAAATGTGTATTATTATTGTATGTTCTTGATTGGAAAAAAAAAAAAGCAATGCAAGCGTATAGAGCAGGGGTGCTCAATATGTCGATCGCGATCTACCAGTCGATCGCGAAGGTAGTATTGGTAAATCGCATTACATAAAAAAAAAAAAATCTTTTTATGCATTTGCGTGTAGACAGATAACTGGAGTTTTGCGACCTCTGATCACTGAAGAAGCATGGATCTTACTGCCCTTAAAACTGTTCTCTGCTGCGAGCGGTCCGCAGCAGCGAACATCCTCATTCCACATCAGAGAGCAGGAAAATGATCAGGCGCGCTCGAAAACAACCATAACAGGAGCTGAACCAGGATCAAACCAGGGCTGAGGATGAGGGTTAGTGCTTGCAAACATATGTCTTTACCCTGAGTTTCTTCTGTGACTGTAAATACCGCTACCATAGCCTGCATGCCACTACATAATCACTGGAGTCTGCATCTAAGCTCCGCCCACTTCTGTGTTTTTTCCCCAACGCAGGACGTCCGAGGATGCACATGTTTGGAATATTTTGAATGTGATTGAAAACACAGATGTTCAGTTGTGTATGGATGCAAACTATTTGTTGAATCATGCTGTTTTGCTTGTACATCAACATACATTGTAGATAAAGAATCCTCAATATGTTTAGAAATAAATATATGTTTTGCATTTTTGTAGTAGGCAGATCTGTTTGAATTGATCATTTTATAAGTAGCTCGCATGCTGAAAAAGTGTAAGCACCCCTGGTATAGAGTGAATGTAGGTATATAGGCTGGGACCTGAGGCTCTACTTTCCACAGCTCATTCATTAGAATTTAAAAGTCGTAACAGAATCTGGTTGCGATGACAGGTTAAGTCTGGTGCAAAGTCTGGTCTCAGGTCGAGGTCTCACATATGCCTTTAACTACTGTGAAGAACACGTGGCTATTGGAAAACGTAGAGTAGAAGGTAAGTAAGGTGCACTTTATTCATCCCCGTAGGGCAATTAATTATCTGCATTTGACCCATCCTGATGCCGCTAAGGCTTACATCAGGGACAGTGGTCGCCGTGGAACAGCGCCCCGGGAACCCATCTCCAGATGTTGATGCTCGGCTTGATCAGGACTACCCGAGCTGGAGGATTTTACCTATTGTCCATGTTTTTATAAGAAATCACAACTTGCGATTTGTTTTAGAATGAACACATGAAAAGGGGCGGAAACTGGAGCAGCCAGTTTAAGCAGACATGGGGAGAACATGCAAACACCACTCAGAAAGACCCTGTGCCGACTGGCATGTGAACCCAGATAGAGAATTTTAACCACTGAGCCACCGTGCTGCATGACGTAGACATTAGATAGCAGGACAGTAAGCTAACCACTTAGTAATCTTTATGTATGGTATATACATAAAGAACACTAAGTGGTTAGCTTACTGTCCTGCATTTCACAGACCAGAGTCACAAAGAGGTTTACAATTGTTATTTTTTGCATTTGTCCTCTCACACAGGAGACACTGCCAGACCATATTGTACATGTTTTTAGTGGTAGGGGAAACCGGAGCACCCGAGGGAAACCAACGCAGACACGGGGAGAACATGCAAACTCCACTCAGATAGGCCCTGTTCCGACCGGGATTCAAACCCAGGACCTTCTTGCTGAGAGGCGAGTATACACTCAATACTTTTTATTTGTAATATTTTAACTATCATTATTGAACATGTACTGTATGTAGAGTTTAAATAGTCATGTTTGAGTTTTTTTATTCCACCTTGCGATACAGTTCGAACATTTACAGAAAAAAATATGAATGTGTAATTCTAATTCAAATGAAATAAAACAATAATAACCTGCAGTCTCCTAGTAATGCTAATATCCACATATGGCTTTGATACACACATACATGCACAAACCGAGTTAACGTCACAAAAAAAGCTTTTCTTTCCCTCCCCTCCACCCCTGGCCCGTCCTCAGCGGCTCCATCCCACAATGCACAGCAGCGCTCTGACAGCAGCAGGACGTTTTGTCTCATCAGCGAATGTTTCTCCTAATTGCCCGGTGAACCCTGTGGAGCAAATTAAAAAGAGTCAGACATGTTTTGCTTACTGGCTTTCCACCGCAGCAGTGCTTCCTTGTCTGGAAGCTCCAAACAAAACAACGAACTGCAACGCTAGCTGTGGCGTTCTCTGAAAACCCGCCAGAGACCGGGAGGCACTGACAAATGAGGACGCTGTGATGAGCGGTTAGAGCTTGAAAAGGGAAACCTCACTTTTACTCTTAGAATTTAGTTGTGTGTTTGTAAGAGCAGAACCTTGTGACCATATGAATAGACCTTCTCTTCACCTCTCATTTGACTTGACGCTTTAAGTTTGAGCATTGCTGTGCCATACCCATAGTCTCCTTGTCTGTTCCATAGTGGGACTCGAAACCCTGGACCCAAGGAATGGTCACTGGTCAGAATCCCTGGACTCCCTGGACCAGAGGACTCGTCTGAAACCCTGGACTCCCTGGACTTGACGACCAGTCCCCTGTCTGAAACCCTGGACTCCCTGGACCTGAGGACTAGTCCCCAGCCTCAAATCCTGGACTCCCTGGACTTGAGGACTAGTCCCCAGCGTCAAATCCCGGACTCCCTGTACCTGAGGACACGTTCCCAGTCTGTCGTCGGGAGTTGGCAGTTCTGTGATACCCCTCTTGTTATGATTTCGGGGCAAATAGAATGTAATTGATTTAATTTGATGAATCAGCTCTACACTGACTAAATCATTTACATGTGAACTCTCGGATACTGATATTTGAGTCACTATTTGCCTCATTGGGCTGAATTCTCCCAGAAGTAGCCAAATGTGAATACCCATGATGTGACATATAAAGAAAAGGTGAAAAGGATTTTGATAACTCGTTCTATCAGAGGGCTTCTAAAGTCACAGAACATGTATACACACAAGGGCTGGGAAAAGGAAATTAGATATTCAAACATAATTTGAATATTAACAAAAATAATGACATTCAGACAAATGTTAGACAGTCCTTAATATTCGAATGGGAGGAATAAAGAATCTCTTCATTTAAACTTGTGGCATCAGCTGCTTGTTTCCCAGAGACTCATGAGTTCAGTGTCATTCTCTGGAAATGTTTGTTCAGTTCATTATTTCTGTCAGAATTATCAGTATTTCCAAATCTCCTGGACATAATTGTCAGACTGTTTGCAATAGTTGGTTTTGACACCGCATTAGCATTCTTTAATTCTATTGTGTTATTATTTGAGCTAATGAAAATAGAACGCTTTTACTCAAATTGCTTTTTCATGGAGTGTGAAATATTCTGGCTTTAGAGGATTTGTTTTTTGTTTTGCCAGCCACATACAAATGAAAAACAAAACACTAGGACTCTTAGAATCCTCAAACTACTTGAACTCATTTGAAATCCCCAAAAAGTTTGTTTTAATTCTATTGTAGCAATTTAAATGTTTTTTTTTTCATCTTTATATAGAAGGTGCTGGGTTCAAGTCCCAGTCTGAATGGGGTCTTTCTTAGTGGAGTTTGTTATGTACTCCTAGTTTTCCTCTGGGTGATCTGGAATCCTCTGAGTGCTCCGGTTTGTCCACTAAACATTTACAACAGGTAAAATCTCCCAGCTCTGGTTCTGATCAAGAGCATTAACATCTGGAGATGGGTTCATGGGCGCTGTACTACGACGACCACTGCTTCTGACTGACGCCCTAGTGGTCTTGCAGGATGTGTTACGAGTCAGACAAGGAACCCAAATACAAGGGTTATAAAAAGTTTAATGAACAAAAATATGGAAACTCAAAACACAGGCAAGCTGGGACAGCTGCTGGGGTCAGGCGGTGCTGGGCTGGGAGCGGGAGGTGCGGAACGGAGGTCTGAGGCAGAACAAAAAAAAGGTAAGTACAATACAAAGGTAACAAGAGCGATTACGAAAGGCCCACTACACATACTATTTCCAATTTATAATTTTTCATGGTAATGTATTTTTATGAGAGCACATGTAGAAACAGAATGAGCATGAGTAAGTAAACTTCAAAAAAATCCCAAATCGACTGCTCTGGGTTTAAATAAAATGAACTTGAATTTGTGATGTGAGCATGAAATAGGTCAATAGATAATAAAATAATAAGATGGTGGTAGAATTATACCAACTCTGGTGGTATAATTGCACTTGTCGCTAGCAGCAGTCATTTACAGATGATTGGTTGGATGATTTAGCAGCAGAGAATAGGACCAGATAAACAATAGTTATAATATCAGTGGGTAATATTAAATAATGTAACAATAGGTAAGGCGTCTGGTGACTTGTGTTTATCTGTGGTTCATTCAGAAACCTGGTGATGAGCGTTCATCTTCCACCAACCCTGGATTTACAGTATGTGGCAATGAACACACATTGTTTTCCGCTTTATCTGTTGCAGGATTGCAATGGCAGCCAAAAACCCACATCACCCAAACCTCGCGACCATAGTGTGAGGGCACGACCGTTGTTGGATTACTCGTCTTGTACATTTCTAAAAATAATGATCTTCATAATGCGGTTTTTTGTAGCACTTTACTGGACACTCAAAGACAGTCCACATGTCATTATTCTTTCACTCCATGCACAGCGGTGATAAACTACTACATCCAGTCTGTGCCATCGGCCCCTCCCACCACCACCAGCCATTCACTCACACACCAGACTCATTCTATGAAATGTGGGTGAAGAGTCTTTCCTAAGAACCCAACAGCAGTTTGGCCCTCTACAGCCGCAGTCACTCCACTTTGGCGCGTGGTGTTCCAAGAGGTCTCCCATCTTAGTGCAAACAGACACCCGGCCCTTCTAAGCTTCAGAGGCCTGACAGGATCTGGCTTTCGCACGCAGTTATGGCCATTTCTACCTTTTGTCTACTCCCCTCTCAAAAACAAAAAAACAAAAACACTGGTTTAATTTCAAACACAAATCTCGTCTTTTGAGGAAGGAACCAGCTCTGAATAGCAGGATGTTGGAGACTGGGAGCTCTGGGACCCATGGGAACAGCTCGGCGAACGCAGCTCTGTACGGTCCCATGTCAGACACAATATAATACCACATGGGGAGAGAGAGAAGGCCCCTCCCAGCTTCACGGAGCAGGAGCAGACAAGAACGCTCCTCCGCCTCCCTCCCCTCCAGCCTCTTGCTTTGTCACATATTTCACTTACAGACAAAATGCCTCTTGAAGGAGATTCTGTTGGAAAAGTGACCCAAGAGTGCCCCCTTTGGCCGACTGGTAGAACTTACTTACTTGCACTGCAGTGACTTTGATACACAGGCAGTGGTCAGAGGCACATGTGGCGTGTTCAGTTTTTAAAGGAGGTCTGTAGATAAACTATGGATCTATTTTTGTTGCAATGACATAGTGACGCATTTAAAATACTGTTGCTTGTTTTGAGAGAGAAGATGGTATACTTATGAAATACTGTAATTTCAAAACCACAACACCAATGCACTTTGTAATCAGACTTTAAAGACAAAAACTAAAATCTGTTCAAGATGAGGCACCTAACTTTCAAACACAAACAATTGAACTACAATAATAATACAATATCACAATTCATCTAACTCGTTCTTTGGTCAGTTTGGTTCTTATCACTAGTTTTCACATGTATGATTGTTATGTGCTTATGTCACATCTTTAGATCAGCTTCTTAAGACTGAAAAGTGAAAAATAGAGCACCACCCTCACAACAGAACGTGTAGCTGTGGTACCTAACTTTTATCTTAAATAACACATACCAGAGGTGGGACCAAGTCATTGTTTTGCAAGTCACAAGTCTGTCTCAAGTCTTTGCCTTCAAGTCCCGAGTCAAGTCCCGAGTCAAGACAGGAAAGTCCCGTGTCAAGTCCCAAGTCAAGGCCGACAAGTCTTGAGTCGAGTCCCAAGTCCAATTGTTTGAGTTTCGAGTCCTTTCGAGTCATTTCAAAAACGAAGAAATAATATTTAAATAGATCATGTATGCCTTTAAGATTTGTGAATATTTATATATATTTTGTTTGCACCACTTTATACATAATATCCTCACACTCAAAATAAAATAAATAAAATATAATAATCTACATGTAATACATTCATGCCCCTATCAGTTCAGGTTAC
>JAPMNZ010910610.1:0-20124 GCA_029875035.1 Pomatoschistus microps
ATCATCCATGAAGTTTAAAGAAGACATAACATGCCTGTTTTAGAATGATCATCAATGACACTGGTGGCTCATGATTATATATTTTTAAATCAAATTGAATCTCATAATTGAAAATTAGTTAAATGAGAGTCTGCGCACATCCATATTCATTGCTGCTGCATCTTTGTCACTTTGACCAGATCGTGTTAGTAATCAGTATATTGACTCCCATATCCTCCACCCACTACAGATTTGGGAAATGATGAAGTAAATGAAGGTAAAACACAGTGACGGCATCTTGGTGTAAAAATGTAAATGACTACTCTTTGCGTAATCCATAATGTGTAATGAATTTCAAATGTGTAATCATCTGGACCTTTCCAGCGTAGAGACAGTTCCACTTCCACCCAGACATCATTGAGTGAGTTTTCAGAGGAGAGAAACCAGATTCATTTTAATAGGATTGATTTAACTGGATCTAACCATTTCTATTGTGTTTCCACTGCAACCACCTGAACCGAGTACTGCTGAGACATGGCCAGCAGATGCATTTAAGAGCACAGAGACAAGGAAGTAAAGAGTCAATCTGCAGGGGTTTTATTGTTGTCTTTGTTTTGTCATTTGCGGCAAAAACCGGAAACCAGGGGCATCACTTATCTGCAGAAATGAAAAGACTTAAGCCTATGTGAAAATCAAATTCTCAAAGTAATCGCAACTACATTTTCCAAATTGATGCATATATAGTGTGTATGATGGCCAGTGCAGTTTAGTTACTGTTCTATAGTTTCCACAGACCGGCTCCAGAGTGATCAGACCGGTTTGGGAGCAGCAGCAAAGGGTTCATTTTTAGCACACTCTGTAAACTTACTCAATCCGACTGATGGGAGACTGATTCTATGTGGAACATTTTGGTCCAGGTGACAACTTTTGAAGGGATAAAAGCTCTGGTCTAAAGCTGTGATTTGCAGGTTATGTCCCCTTTATCAAGTCCTGATCTGGAAAAGTAGCTAAATGTGAAAATAGTTTGAATAAGAGATGAAAACGATTGGCTACTTTTGTCTCCCATAATAACTGACCAACAGCTTTTCACTTTCCACCAAGAAATATAACCTCCAAAAATGTATAAATGATTTTTTTTTTCTAAAATAAGCGTGGAGACGTTGCAGGATGAGTGGAAGTAGTGTGCAACCGTGTCCTGTGTAAACCATAACACTGAGGTATATTGCCACCGAGCGAGCCCTTGTTTAGCGTCTGCTGGATACATATTTAGACCATTTCCGAAGAGCAAAAATAGAACCAAAAGACACCGCATTCGTCTGTAAAATATACTGCCTCTCAGTGTTCAGTAAAGTTTAAAAATACTACACAAATAAATAAGTACACTTACATGGGTCGGGGGGTTGCATAGTCTGCAGAGTCCTCCAAACCACACCCAGCTGCTACCAGAGAGGGCGCTCTCCAATCCCTGGGTTTTAGAACGGAGCTGGAGGCCGGGCAGAAGTTCAACGTTTTCTCGGTTGGGAAATAGATATATTTTTTTAACTGCAGAAATTGCCATAATCTGAACTTTAAAACATGATTGCGGCAAGTTGAAAAGACAAACTCTCTGGTTCCTAAATATAGACACACGGAAGTTACAGCTTACGTTTATTTAAGAAGAAATACTACGCATTATTTTCAGCCATTCAAAATGATCATTTACTTTCATTATTCAAAGTCATTTCATGTATTTGATTGTGAAATATATTCAGTAGCGAGGATAGATAATTCCATCAGCCTGCAACTCCCGATGCTACCACCAGAGGGAATTTCTATTTTTATTTTTCAAATTAGAACGTTTCATACAACTTGCAAAATCTGCAACACTATGGGAAATACTTTTGATTCAAGTCGGCAGAAAACTGCTCCGAGTGTGATGACATCAAGATGTTCCTGATATTGGCCTGAAAGGATCTAAAATCAACTCCAGGTCTGTTTATCTCTTCGCATGCTGGTCAATTTCTTTATCTATTAGGAATTTCCTGGTACATTCCGTATCCACATTCTGGACATTTCAAATGGGATTACCAGTTTCTTTATCTCTGAAAATGTGTTGTCAAAAGCCTACACAGAGTTCAGATCATTTTAACCTAACAGCTCCAAGTATTTTCAACTGACAGTCGTTATATGTCTAACCTTGGATTATTTTATTGTAGAAAGAAAACGAGTGTTGTTTTTGAGAAGACCTTGAACTTGTTGCCAGTTTTGCGTCTCCCATGATAAGCTCGAGTGATAACAGAGGCTGGAGGCGTAAACTCGCTCTTCAAATCTGCATTTTCGACTTTTCGTGACTTCCTCCAGCTCCATTTGGAAACACAGGGATTGTAACGAGAGCGGAACCTTCCTGAACTCTGCAGTGTTGTAACTCTTCAGGCCCCGTTGACCGCACTTGTCCGGGGAGGAGAGGGGGTGAGGGGAGCATTAGTAGACCCAGCTGACCGGAACCCACTGCGGCTCTTCGAACAACCGCTCCACCGTGTCCTGCAGCTTGTCAAAAGCCTTGTCCAAATTGTCATTGACGATGGTTAGGTCAAAATAGTGGCTGTACGCGCGGCGGATCCTGGCACTTTCATCCACGGTCTTCTTGAGATCGCTTTCCTGTAACAGAGACATCGTGTGTAACTATGGTGATGGTGATGGTGATGAGAACGAGCGTGCGTCGACTCACTGTGAGTAACTTGGTCGTGAGTCCGGCGTCGACCACAGCTTTGTGCATAGCTCTCAGTGTGTCCAGCTCAGGGGCCGCGATGAATACTACAAATGGCATGAACTCGGCAGTCTTCAATACTTTTAAAGCCTGGACAAAAAAAAACAAAAGAGCGTTCACACTGATGCACCCTTTGCAGAAACCGGTTTCAATTATATTTATATCTGTATAGCCCTAAATCATAACAGTTATCTCTGCAAATTCAACGGTTTTGTGAAGTCCGCTAACACAGATCAGAGAATCAAACAGTTCAAACACAAGAAATGCAATGATTAAAAACACACAGAACCATTGGATGACCGATGTCCATAAATGTTGTTCCCAGTGAGAGAAACCTAAAAACCCATCTAGGGCTGGGGCTATATGGCAAAAAAGTAAAATCTCGATTTATTTTCCTGGACGATTTCGATGTCAAATGGATTTTCAAGTCACCGCAGACTTTGCCCGTGAAAATATTTTTTGATCTTTCCGCTCTTAAACTCTTTTTAATTTGTTTACCCCAATACATATTAGTATTGGGGGTAGTCTTGTACAGACTGTGCTGATATTGTAAATGTAATTCATGTGCTGCTGGAACTCTCACAATATCCTTCATTCGATTTCACAATTTTCACATTTTTCATAAATTTGATATTTGCAAAAACCGATTAAATGCCTAAATTTATTGCCCAGCCCTAACCCCATCCATCCATCTTCTTCCCCTTAATCCATTCCTGGGTCTGGGGGGTGGTAGTCAGAGCCACACCCAATTCATAAAGCACCAGCCCCTCACTGATCCTGCTGCAGGTAGTGAGTCCACAGGAGGACGGTTGCTCTAGTCTGAACTGCCTTGATCTTAAAAACCCAGTGGGATAAAAGTGAGAAACCTCGGGAAGGCCCACATTGAGCAAGGGATCTGCTCTTACGGACGGACGGGCTATAGACCCAGGACCATAGAACAAACTAACATACTAACCCTGACCCAAAATAACTTTTAATCCAAACCCTAACCAATGACCCGATTGTTTTACTGAAATCACAAATTAAAAGATGGAAATAGCCTCCCCTGGTCCTCACCCCCCTCGGCTCGGACTCATCAGGGCTAAACAGAGGGTTCTTTTGGCGGGGTTCGCAGCTGTGCTCGTAGCTGTGCTCGTAGCTGTGCCCGTAGCAAGTCTTCACCTACTTGCAGGTCTCAATTAAAACGTGAACACCATCACTGTTTTTGTTTTCTTTAGCTGTGCAGATTTTAATTGTTTACTGTGTGTGTGCTTGTTTTAACAATTTCTTTCAAAATTATATCATAATAAATAATAACTTGCAGCAATCCTATGTGCCCTCACCAGCTGCAGGAGGATCAGTGAGGGGCTGGTGCTATGAGAAATGGCAATAACGTTTTAAAGAAAGTAGTTATAGAATGGGATTTTGTCCAGGGCAGAGTTCGAGACTCCAAGAAACCTCCAAACAGTAGTTAGGGTTTGGATCAGACACAAAATAATTCAAATCGAACACATCCTATAACGGTGTAGCACTGTATCCCACAGCAAATGTATCTAAACAATAACGTTTATCTTACAATAATTTGCAAATATTGACAAACGAAAACCATGAGCTCGTCTACAGACCTGAGGATTGACGTCCAGGATGCAGGTGCGGCCGGCCTGCACCACCTCGTGGATGGAGTCGATCTTGGTGCCGTAGAGGTTTCCGTCGTACTCGCCGTGCTCCAGGTAGCGGCTGTCGCGAATGTCCTGCTCCATCTGCTCCCGCGTCACAAAGCAGTAGTTCTGTCCGTCGCGCTCCTCCTCCCGCGCCGACCGACACGTAACTGGACAGACGTCATGTTAGCGCCTGCAGACGGAGGTTAGGTACGCGGCAGCACTCACACCTACAGGGCACCGTGGTTCCGTAGCGCAGAGGGTTCATGACCACCAGCCGGTTCTTCAAGCTCCGCCTCCCCACGCCCTGAGCCCCGATCAGGACCAACGTTTTTCTCTGGAACGGCGGCATCCTGGTCACCTCCTCGTAGACCTGCAGCTCGTATCGGTCAAATTCTGCGTAAAAAAAAGAAAAAGAGAGATTGTGAGTGCGTGCATAATAATAAGTAGTATTCATGTGACATCACAACATTCTAAAGAGCCTCAGGTTTAACGTTGTGATAGAGGTCAGGGGAATGTTGATGGTAAAAGTGACATTTCTAGTCTTAGTTTAGAGCCGGCCAAACTAAGGCCCACAAGCCAGTTACGGCCCTGCGCCTTGCTAACCTAAAGTAGACAGTGTCATCCAGCCAACTTAAGCTCAGCAAATATAGACATGTTATACCTCGTTGTAAAGCTCAGAAACTCTAGAATTATTTGTATTATGCTTTTAAAGATTAGAACAGCCCGAATAAAGTCAAAACAGCTTTTCTATCTGCGTTGTCAGCTCCTGAAGTCTGGTTAAATACGGTGGCCATTTTACCAATTTGTTTGGACAATTTGGTTTAGAGCAAATTTCTCTTACTTCAGAACCAATC
Source organism: Pomatoschistus microps (assembly GCA_029875035.1). Classification (NCBI taxonomy): domain Eukaryota; kingdom Metazoa; phylum Chordata; class Actinopteri; order Gobiiformes; family Gobiidae; genus Pomatoschistus; species Pomatoschistus microps. The sequence continues at coordinate 5,220 of JAPMNZ010910610.1, forward strand.
CACTGTTAAAGGTTCCACATGATCTTTGTTAATGTGAGTTAACTATGGTATCATAATGTTGTCATAAAAGAAGTGCCAAAAATTATTTATCATATAAATTGGTTGGTGAATATAATTCAATGTCTGACATTTCCTTTTCCAAATTTCTGGCACCTATCAGAAAACTGAAAACCTCCAACAATTGCTAAAACTGAACTATTAGAAGCAAATCCAGAATAGTCATAAAATGTGGTTATGAAGCAGTCTAAGCTTTTTCACATAATTATTTGATGAAGTTAGTCCAAAAGTAGCTTTTCACAGCGACCCACAAGGTGTAAATCTGAAAAGACCATGATAGGAAGAGTAGTCTATAAGATTTGCACTTATAATGAATAATATAATAGATACGTAATAAAAATACGTAACATGAGGGTAGAAGCTCTCTAAAGCCAATAATGCAGGTGCTGAGAAATATAATCCTAAAGAAATATTGCAATCATTATATACATTACTTTCTGCCACTTTCACAAGATGAGGATAATAACAAAAGGTCCCACTAAAGTCGGTCCATACAGCAATAACCAAGCCAATAATGCAGTTCCAAATATTTTACATACCAGCATTTTTTGAAGTAAGGTACATTATCTTTTTCTTCTTTCTCTTGGACATTCTCATTCCACAGAGCAGACCTAGGGAGGGAGGAAGACAGTCAGTGTGGAGACAAAAACAAATAAAGTATTGCTTTGAGTCATTTGCGGCAAAGACAGACCATTGCCAGATGTGTCCCAGTCTCGTCTCACAAAAGCCTTCCTCTTTTCCTCCAAGAACTGGCTCGGGATTAGACCCGTGCCTTCACCAACAACCTTGCGAGCCTGCAAACAGAAAGACCAGGTTTGAAACATAACAATAAACGTAATCTGTGGACTAAACGGTCATAATGATATGTACACCAGCTCACCTGCCACCAGTTTGCATCTTCTCTGTTGACGACGTGGAGGATTTCTCCTTTGGAAAAAGCAAGTCCTGCCTCTTTACAGGGGATCAGGTTGTCTGTGGCTGGATTGTAATTAAAGTGAGGCTTCAGGAAAACCTAGAAATATAAAGATTATCAATGTTTTGTGGGGGTTTTTTTTTTTTTCGGTTTTTTTAAAGGTCCAAACTAAAGTGTTGTCATTTTCATGTTTAAAAAAAGCTTTAAAATTGCACAACCTTTGTCTGAAATTTCAGTATACAACCACTTTTTGTTTAAACTAGTTTTTGCCGTCTAAACACTACTCACTCTCCAGCAGTTTAAGTTGTCAGGTAAAGGCCTTCATCAAACCAAACACTGAAGCAAGCACAGATTTGGCCACGTAGGCAGTTTTGGTTTTACCCACGTGAATCATTTGAGGCAGTTTCATGTACGAACATTATTGGTCTGATACGAGTTTGTTAGATAAGGACTGTGCCGAACATCACTATCTTATATTTGTTTCTGAATTTGGAGGTGACCGATGCATCCGCTGGTAAATTATCAGTTGAGGGAGATAAGTTGTGAATAAAGTAAAAATAGGAAAATGTATTTGAGTCTTCTCCTACCATTTGCCACTGAGAGTTAACTAGTGCAGCACTGACACTAGAACCATAGGGGTGACATAATAGTCCTACGAGCATGTGCGCATGCCAGCTGCTGTCAGAGCCAGTTACTGTAAGGAGTGGGAGAGCCTCAGGAAATAGTGGTGTACGTCCCAGATAGTGTGCGCAGTGATAATTATAGAAGCTCTGGTCTCAATTTTCAGAAGCCAAGCATTCTGCAGTCACACAGGTCAGGCCGCAGTCACCCGGGCTCAGGTACACTTGCATTGCAAAAAAAAAAACCTTTCCTCATTTAGGAAGTCCTTTCACCAATGGAGCCAGCATACTGGTCTTACGTCTAGTGTCGAGGAAAGCGATCTCTCACTTGGAATGTATGAATGAACTGGTGTGTTTTTAAGCTACTGCAGCTTTTAAATTGCCCCACGGGAAAGATTAAGATTTTCATTGATTGATATGAATGAGCGAACGGCACTGCACCAGCAGAGCAGCGAGGTACAGCAGAGATGGGTTGTCAAAAATAAATCATAAAAACTATTTAATCAAGAATTGAAACTGTAAAAACGATATGTGACATCTCTTATGCAGACTTTGAGATTACAGGATTTTGACCTACACTGTCATGCCAGGACTCCCTTTGAACTGCGTGGCACAATGAAAAGTACTTTTGTTTTACTACACTTCATAAAGGACAGTTTATTGTTTTAAACACTGTGTCCCAGTGATAAACGTTGGCATTGAGTCTATTCAGTGATAATGATTGACATGTTCGTGCTGCAGCAACACGAGTTTTAACACTGTATGATCAAATCAACTTAATTTAACTTAGACACATGTTTGGTCATTCTCACACGGCACACTGATTCCTCAGACGCTCCTGATGCGTGTCTTACTTGCGGTGGGGCCGGTGCGTCCCGGTAACTGGGCACCACTTTGAGCGTGAGGCTTCCGCTGCTCTCCTTCAGCAGCTCCTGCAGCTCGTGCGGGTCACAGCTGACCTCGCGGCTGTTCACCTCGCGGATGATGTCACCGGTGTGGAGCATTCCCTGCCGGTCGATGGAGCTGCCGTGCAGAATGCGGGCGATCACCAAATCTCCATTCTCCACTCGGAACGTTACTCCCTAAAGCAAAGACGTAAAATCTTGTTTCTACTATTGCAAGATACTGATACAGTAGAATAAAATTGTTAAAATTGGGTACCGAGTAGATTAGTCTGAAAAAATTAGTCTGATTACAAACTACATTTTTAAGCAATAGAAAAACAAATGCATAGAAATGTCTTTTTTGTACATATTTTAAAGACCGTTTTTTTAGACACAAAGATTAAAAAACTATGAATTTCTATTATTTATGAATTTGTGCTTTCTTAAAATGATAAACCATAAGAGGTTGTTGTCACTCACCAAAGGCTCTCCGGCTTTCTTCTGGATGCCAATGATCCTGAATGCGTCGGCTGGCATGAATGAAGTGGTAGTAGTCTCATGGTTGACTGAAGCAGCAGGCATTTCGTAGCACTTAGAAGCGACTTTGTCATGAGCCTCGATCAGAGACTAAAAATAGACAGGAATAGAAGACAACTGAGGTGAACAAAGTGAACAGAAAAACGACTTACGCAACCGTTTTAAAGAATAAATTATGAATCGCCTGTGGATTCTGGATTCCCCACGTAAAGACACGCACACATGATGCAGCCCTGGTCATACACACACTAAAAAACAATGATTCAGAAATAACTCAATAATATGAAGCATCCTCTGTCTTACCCCTGGAGTAACTACACAGATCTCGCATTGGTCCCAGTGCCAAAGATGCAAAAGCACATGTGAGGATTTGCTAAAAACGTTATCAGGCTGTCCTACATTTGCCCATGTGGACTCTGCATGCCATTGGCTCGGGGACGGCCCTCCTCCTGCCGTGTCAGCGCTCGTAAGGGGGCGGGGCCAAGGAGAACGAGCTCCAGTGCTGTTCATGCTGGATTAACTGAAAGCTCTGTGAGAAGCTCTGACAAGTCCGACGAGATGCAAGAGGAACGCAGACTGGGTAAACAAATGGGGCAGCTCCAGGTTCAGCAAAGTACAGTTTAAGGACTTTAGGGAATATTTTCTACTTTTCATATTTTCTCCCGTCTGGGAAAGAAGTGTTTAATGTCAAAGCCAATTGTGCACCCACAATTTGAGCTGACGTTTGAGTGTGTGCTAATGCAAATATTTGATAGCTGCCAATGATACTATGAAGTGTAAGATATTATGTAATTTATCCTGAATGGCTGTAAACTGGTACAATGCATCTCTCCTTTTGAGGTTAATGTGTATTGTACATTATCCTGGGTAGTGTAGTAAGTAAGTATACTACTATAGTGAATGTCACAGACAAAATGTCACATAAAACACTTCACAATGTTTTGGAGTACTGAATTTTTCCATTCACTCCACACACTGAGGGCAGAAGCGATACGCTGAATAGAGGAGGAAACAGATACAGATAAAGATACAGGGAGAACATGCAAACTCCACACAGGATGGCACTGTCTGGAGGGGGAGTCAAACCCAGCACCTTCTTGCTGTGGAGCAGAAAGTACTAACCCCTGTGGCTCGTCTAAATAAACCAACCATTTCAAATTCAATAGTGAATAGTGTTTTTTTTTTTTTTTNTTGTTAACATGTTTCGGCTGCAGACACGCAAAACTGTCCCCCAGAGATGACTCACAGCTCTGCAGTCCAAACTTGTTAACAAGCTAATACATCTAGTCTTTCAAAAGAACCGCAAAAACTCAAGACAAAATTAACCTTTTTGAATGATTTAGCTTTAGCCAACATTATTTATCTTACCATCGCTGTAATTACTATAGTTTTATGGGTTGTCCCGTCATTCTTACTACATTGTAGTATGTGTTTTGTGTCCAATAACTGAAAGATTAAACTATATTCTAAACCTAATGTTTATCATCCTTTGCAATATTGAGAGATTTTAGCCATTTTGGCATTTTAGTTTTTATAGGGTTCATTATGACTAAAATGCAATTTTGCTGTTTGACATGCTTTTTAATGACCAAGATTGTTTTACAGGATTATTCCGCTGCCGTTACATAATGATCGTTTATGGCTATCATTTTCTTAAACGATAAATCATCCATCAACCGGCCGGCCTCCCAGGGCAAACTCATGGGCAGCAAACAGTGACCTTTGGAGACCGAGGGCCCATTGCAGCTAATTTTCTCTACTATACACACACTTATTTTTTATATTTATATTTAGATTTATATACATTTTGGAACAACTAATCTTCCTTTTCCAAATCTAATTAAAATTCTATATCTTTTCCACTAGATCTCTGCCCTTTACGGCCGTCACCTTATACTGCACTTTTAAATTCTATTGTGTGTACTTGTATAGAAATGTTAAAAAATAATGCAGGCCTTTATGTTTATGTTTTACTTTTATAACTTGTTTGTACCATGAGCCAAAGCACATTCCTAGTTTACGACTTCCTCTTACAACAATGGCAATAAAATAATATTATCAATCTGACTCTGAAGTAGATTTTCTTTTTCCAGGATTTTACAAACTCTTAATATAATTTCAACACAATTCCCAAGTTTTTGTTAATGCACCAAAATGTACAAATATAGTGAGAGATAGAAGAGAAAAAGGTGCCTCTGTAGTTATTTCAAATAGCATGTGTATATGGACATTTAGATACATTCATTAAACACATTCATTATAATCAATTGGATCTTGACAGCGCCACAGAATGCCACAAAGCTTGTATTATCTCCCATCTCACTCTGTCCAATTAAATACGTAATTTACCATTTTTAAGTGTATGCGCTGGATTACCTGAAAGTGTGGTTCTTGTAAGATTTTGGCAAGTTCGGCTGCGGCAGTGTTTTTCTCCGACAGGTCGGAGAGAGAGCTGACAATGTCGGAAACCAGCTGAATGTTGTTGTCTCGAACGGCTTCCAACTTTTTGTCCTCCAGTCGCTCGTGTGCCTTTGACATCGAACATAACAATATCATTACTACATACTACTACATCTACATACACAACACTGAAATACAGTCTCGCAGCTCTTTGTCAGACAACAAATAGGTTGCGTAAATGTGACACAACATTCTGTAGTTTAAAATTGTGGTGAGGACAGCTGTAAAATGTATCCTGGGAACTATGGTAAGTGTCTATTCTTTGTTTAGAGCTCGGCAACTCTTTGGTCAATCCACATCGTCTTTGTCACATAATCATATCAAGATTCAAGATTCATTTATTATGTCCCGTAGGAAATTGGTCTTGGACATATCAACTCTGGGGACAAAAAACAAAATAAAATGCATGATGTTGGCCAGAAGAACCGACTTTGATATTAGAATTTAATCACAATCAAGTAATGATGTGGTAAAAAAGAAAATGTTTGTAAATGTTGTTCAAAAATGGCTTCTTTCCGATAAGAGTTGCATTGGCTTCTGCCGCGCTCCAACTCAAATACAATCCTAGAACATGAACACAAGCTATTAAGCAACAGCTAGAAACAGTGATTATAGCTGTATACAAAACATGGCCGTAATTGCTTTTGGTTTTTCAATATGGTGGTTCTTGTCTCAATCTCAAACACTACAAATACAATTAAATGTTTCTACGTGTATCTACAAAGAGGGCAGTCTGATCTTAAATTGGTGTCTTGATTAATTGACTTGAAAAAACACTCATTGCCTTTTGTTACACCCCAGTGTTTTTCATTACCTTTGCCAGAGATCGCACAATCGGGCTCTCAATGACACCGCGGAGAAAGATCAGGTCGATATCTTTGGCTCCTGTCCCCGCTGGCAATTCTTTCAAATTGTCCAATATTTGCTGCATGGCTTGAAGGCAAAGTAAACAGAATTAAACTTCAACAGCATTCTACTATAGCAGCAACATGTGGCCTGTTCTGCTGTCGCACTAGTGTAGGTTTACAAGGCGAGAAGTATGACAATGACTAACAATTGACAGACAAGTAGTCGCCTCGGTGACAGGCACGCAGTGTCACAACAGCGCTGTATAATCATTATTTGGTTACAATGAGGACACGTGTTAATGAATGAACATATGCATTTACAGTATACACAAGAATTAGATTAGCAAATAGGACATGACGAGACTAACTCATATAATTTTTTGGTATTTTCTGTTCTAACAAATAATAGTGCAAAAATAAGTCATATGGAACAACAGGGTTTTTAATGGTTCTAATAATGATCAAAATCCTCAAAACACTGCATAGGAAATGTCCTTAATCTGTTATGTATGTGGATTTATCCCATCTTCCCCAAAAGAGCAACTAATTTTGACTCTAAACTGACTAATATGTCACAGTGGTCATAAGGTTAAAAATACTTAATCCTTAACCCTTTGGATCTGTAAAATTATTGTGCCTTTGTCTCCTTGTCTCTTGGACAAAAGAGTAAAATAAAAATAATCTAAAAAATTCGAAAGTGTGTGCTTACCAGTCCCAGACTTTGCATTGGCAACGGTCATGTTGTTCTCCTTAGCTCAGGATTAAACTCATCACACAACTGAAGAGCTGAAGACACAGAAGCATGATGATTGATTATGATGTGAAAGGTAGAGAGAGAAAACACAGCGCAGACTGAACGTTACAAACAAGCAGAAAGGCAAGCGTGTAATTTAATTGAAACGAGCATACCAGGAAAAGGCACTCTTTGAATAAATCATCAGCAGCAGTGCAAATCAGAGTCGGGTGTGTTTAAGGTCCATCTGGATCTTGACCTGAATAAAAGTACAAATATGTTAAAAACTATCATTTCTAGGTCTTGTTTCTAGGTTTCTAGGTCTTGTTTAGTTCAGTAGTTGGTCAAAAATGGCAGAAAAAGGAGTTATATGGAAAAACAGAAGTCATGGTGCAAAGAAGTTTAAGAGTTTATGTACTTTATATTTCAACTAAATACAGCTAAGTTTAGGTCAGATGAGCTTTTGTTACACCCCCTTTTTAGACAACAGACCAATGGGCTGGGCAGGTCTTTAGTCAACCAAGAGCAATTCAAGTTGTTTAAATGTACTTTAATTTGCCCTACAAAGCGGAAGTTTAAATTTCATCATCATTGCACATTAGAGGACAGTGGAACGTTGTGAAAATTAGAGCAGTAACTACTGATCATAAGACTCGATTAGTCTCACCATCAGTTGATAAGTTGTTGCGATAGTTTGATGCAGATAAAGCTATAGCAAGTCTCAGGGCAGGTTGATAAATTTGTACTGGCAAGCATAACCAGATCATGTTTCAAATGTCTTTTACATGATATAATTCCTATGTTCAGAGAGTATTGACATCTCTTTGCCTTGTGCATAACATGCTTTGAGGTCCAAGCATAATCCAGAGAGTCAAATCAATGACTATTACTATGTTGAATGGATAACTGATTACAGCCATAGAAAAAAAACATTCCAATTATGGTGTTGGCTTCGAGTGATTAAACATAATCAGGTCCTAATCAAGCTTGAATGCCTGATAAATAAAACAAAACAAAGCCACAACCTTGTCACTTCCAAGGTAGAGAAATCAAGTGGAAAATATATATGTACTGATTACTAAAGGACATATTTTTGGTCACTTTCGGTTGCCCAAGTTACTTAGTATTCAATTTGCAGTACATAAAAGGGGCAATGAACAAAAAGCAACGTAAAAGGGGGGGAGATATGTCTAGAATGCAAAGAATGTAATTATGTAAATGAGATAGGAAGGCAATTAAACATGTTGAAGGTTACTAGAGTCTTCACAGCTTTGGATTGTAAATAACAATCGTGTTTCATATAACGTTGCAGTTCAGTGAATAAAATGCAGTTCAATGATTTTAGGTAAAGGCATCTTAGAATGGGGAAATGGGGCAAAGACGATCCATTCATTGGTTACATAATATGGATACCTTTGGGAGACATTATCACATCCAAATTAACACATGAATGTACTCAAGTGAAAAGCTGTACGAATAAGTGGTTGAATAAAGAAATCTATGGGTTGGAATACATTCTGACAGAAACGTAGTTCGAAGAAGCAAGTTTGTCACATTGCCCAAGACACGTGTGGCCAATGTGAGGCAACACAAGACATCAGAAGCCATTGGCAGCTAATTAACACGTATTATTGTTACGAAAATAGCGTTTAGCATGACTGAGTTGATCCAGTTTGAAATCAAGGTAAAGACACAATAAATCTGTCACGCATGAATACAAATCAATAATCGTGTTTACAACCGATATCTTTGTCAATGCTAGCAGGGTGCAGCTAGCTTCGGACTGCTCCGATCAGACAAGATAGGCAAATATCAACCTATTCGCGTCAATATATGTATTTTACCATGTGTGTAAACTGATAATATAATGGTACGAGCTGTCATTGCGATATTTTCAGATTTAACACCTCTTCATAGCAACAAAACGCAACACGAAATTAGCCTATGCTTAGCTAGCTTCACTGTGTAGCATGCTAACTACTACGGCGTGTGCAGAGAAAAAGTGAGTAACACAGGTTTTTATGAATGAAAACAGTGAGTGTAGTCTTACCGGGCGTCTCTGAGGGCCTTTATGAGCAATCACGCTTTCCTTCTTTTCATGACTCCGGAATAGTAAGTTAGAAACACAGGTATTTGTCCAAAAGCAGTGATCTTGTTGAATAACGCGCAGCCGAAGCTTCACACATCAGCCAGACGCACAGCAGAGAGGCGCACGCCACTGTGACCGTCCGGATACAAACTTTCAATGCAAATTCTTTACCCCATACCAAAACCATTTAACCCACCTTATCAAATACTCGGTAATAGAAGTGGCTAGTAACTGAGTATTTTCACTGCACGTAAGTATCTTTGTCTCTACCTTTCGTTTCCCAACCTGTGGTACACGGGCCCCTAGGGGTATGTGTTGGTATTACAAGGAGTACTATTGACTTATGACATATTTATATAAGAGAGAAAAATGTGTACGAGCTACTATGACATGTCATGCATAGTTTTAAAGTCAATTCTCTAAAACATATTAAGCATATCATTTATATAATTATGAGCATTGCAATTAAAAATGATAATATTTATAATAATAATCAGTCTGCAATAGCAAGATTTCCTTACTTTTTGGGCAGTTTTTGTTCAGTGAAATACAAGATAAAGAAAGAAATAAAGATTATTTTGTGTGAAAGATCTGTGAGTACTCGTGTCTTGGCCATGCCATGGCTGTGGAAGGGGTAAACAGGGAAAAAAAAAAGTTACCCGACAACTGTACACATAATATTTCGACAAAATATTTATTGCATGCAAGTTGCAACAAAAACCATGTGAGTGGGCAGTGGTAGGTGAGGATCAGGGCTTCATCTTACCATAAGATCACAGGCAAGTCATCAAGCCTAAAACAAAGAAATATTAAAAGACTCTTGATAACAAAAAAGAAAATGGATGTTTGATATGTTTAATTTAAAGCTGGGGAAACTATTTTTACAACCATAAGAAAATTAATTTTGTAATAAACCAGAGTTTTCACATGTATAGACAGCACCCTGAGCATTTTGTAATTCGATTTTTTATCACTGAAAGTTTACACATAATTAACAGACAACTGTGAAGTAAAAGCAAAATGATGCATTATTCTGTTTTTTTATTGATAAGTGTAGGCATGCACAAGTAATAATACAGCATGAATAAATACTGTGTGGAATCCCGGGCTTCAGCGACTTTTTGTCCAATCATCATTTTGCTTCATTCACCTTCCCATCAACTCAATCACTCTATCACAGTCTTTCCAAATTGACATGAGACATTGTGTTCAAAATGATCCAAAATCTTACATTCTTGGTTAAGTAAAAAAGTGCTGAAATGAAAAACTAATAATGCTTAGAACTGAGCTTAAATGATCAAGAACTGTTGTTGTGTTACCCGTTATAGTCGCTTGCGGGCGTATTGTCCCTGAGCAGTAGATCAGAAAATCCACTGTCCAGGATGTCCCTCTTGCCGTACCTGTCCAAAGAAGACAATTCAATTATTACTGCATGATGACACACAGTTTCATCAATCTAATCCACTTTATTTTTTATAAACAGTGATTTTTATTTATTTAATTTGTTTAATTGTATGTATCTATTTCAAACTTGTGCAACAAAATACAACATACAACAAAATAAACAATCAGAATTCAAAATTATAAAATTAAACACACACACACACTCACACATGCAGTATCAAAAGTAGCATTTAAATTATCTATTAAATTCAATTATTTTATTTATTGAATCGGAGGACACAGTTGTCGCCGACACTAATCATAGAATAAAACATTTCAAACACAGAATCTATTTTTAAACACCGTAGCATTTCAAGCCTAAATTGTATTTCAGCAAGTAAGTAAATAATGTTTATCTTTATAGTACATTTCATTGCTTTGTGTGATCAATTTGATATAATGTATTTGTTAGATTTTTGTAACAATTTATTTTAAAGCTGTGACCTATACATGTGTATAAAGTAACAAATAGATTGAAATAGCAATACATTGAAAAATAAAAATTGCCATATAAAGATACATTGAAATAGCAATACAGATATTAATTCAAATAGCAATAAATAGATACATTAACATAGCAATAAAGATATGAATTAAAATAGCACCAAATATGATAATTAAAAATAACCATAAATACATAAAAACTGCTAATAATATTCCAAGAGGCAAACTGACCTCTGTCGTGTGATGAGGTTGATGTAGTGTCTTACAGCTGAGAAGTAATTGGCCAGGTCTTCGGGACGTGCTCCTTCTCTGGGGCTGGGGGGCTTCACTGGGTAAGCCTCCGTCCCCAAAGAGACACAGAGCAAGAAGCACAAAGCCCAAACACTCAGCGACATCACGGCTCCAGACGGGCTCCTGGATCACACACAGTAAAGATCACAGTAAAAGCACAGACGCGTCATTCTGTATTAAGTGGTATTGATCTGCTCACATTGTGTCAGTCCGTCGCCTCTTCCACAACTTTGGTAAGCTCAGTATGTTCTTGTTCTTTTATAGCATGTTTGTCTGATGGGAGGGGGAGAATCTTCCTCTCTCAAAAATGGATAAAAGTAGGTGCGTCCAAATATTTTTCACTGAGAACCAACAGTTGAGTGATTGAAATTGATTGTCCAACCATTTGTCCACTTCATTTCTCTTATCTGTTGCCAGGTCGCGGGGGCAGCAGTCTAAGCCCAGACTTCCCTCTCGACACTTCGTCCAGTTCCTCTGGGGGAGACTGATGGTGCGTTCACATTAATTCCCAAGTAAATCAAAGTGCTGTGAACTGATTAGGGAAAAATCATTTATGGAGAAGTGAAAGCATCAACATTACATTGGCGACTACAGCGTTTGTTTGTTGGGGGGGTTAACACATATCCACAGATGAAGCCGTTTTGCCCTCATTAGTTCATTTAACGTGAAATCTGGTTCACATGGGACTGGAGTATGAACCTTTGTCCCTCCAACATTTCCTGGGTCGGACAGGCGTGTCCCATCAGGCCTCCTCCTGACGAGACATGCCCAGAACCCCTCCCCAGGAAGGTATCCATAGGGAGGTGCATGTGTAATAGATGTCCAAGCAACCACAACTGATTCCCCTCAACGTGGAGAGGCAGTAGCTCTACTCCAAGCTCCTTCTATTTAACTAATTGGAGGAGAGCACCCAGGCCCTCAGCCATGCAGAGGAAACTCATTTTGGCCGTTTGAATCTGCTATCTTGTCGGTCATGACTATAGGCGAGGATGAGGACCTGGATTGATATAATACATGATACATAACACTCTTTTAATTTCTGTGAAAAACCAAATTTTGCTTTTGGAAAACAACAACACACAACTCTTAGCTCAGAACTGATTGGCTGAGTAATGGTCATTCTTACATTACTGTTCGATCTAAACAAAACATAATCAAAAGCTGTGAGACCAAAATACATGGTTGAATCATGTATTGACATAGCCTGGTCGTACCACACCATAGTACAAATTACATTTCATACATGCAGTGTACGGCTAGTATTGATATAATCTTGAATTACAATTTTGGGTCTGTGTATTTCAGCAGGGTAGGTAAAGCAATAATGTATGTAATTTGCAAGTGTTTTAAATTGATGGACCCAGGAAGACCATAACACAAGAAAAAGTGTTAAAACAACTTATTACTCAAATGTAATCATAAAAAGTCTGTTCAATAATCTGCGTCAACACAATAAAGTCAAATGTTGTTTCTAAAAACAGCATGTAAAAACCTCAGTAAACGTCTCAATCACACCCCGTTTGAGCTTTTCAGATAACAAGGCACGAAAAAGCTTTCAACCTCTAAGCACCAAGACTACCTTTAATAGCAACTATTTTTTGTGACGAGCACTTGGCGGAAATTTGACAGGAGATTGGTGTGGTTGTTTCCTCAGATTGCCAGACAGCAGGAGTCAATTTCTTACAAAAGGAGTGAAGAAAGCAGAGCAGTGTGTTTTATTTAAGGTGATAGAGATGGGACAAAAACTGCTGGGATAATGTGATTGTTGGATGAAGTGTTAAGACATTGATTGAATTTATTTCAAGATTTTAAACAGGAATCAGTTATATAATTAACAGCAATTTCATATAATACATGATAGAAACACTATAATAAATACAGTAGGACAGGATTTTTTAACAGAAGTTTTAGAAGTTTTATTTCTGTACTTTTAACCTTGTTTATGTATGTACTTGTCTTGTGCAATGTGGTTTTACTGCAAATGACAAATAAAAAATGAATTCCCTTAAATGCATGTATGTATGTTTCTATCATGTATAACATATAATTGCTGTAAATTCCATAATTGATTCCGTTATTAATTCTATTAGACCGCATTCAAATTGGAGACCCTATCATTCTTAGGGTGACCAAAATATCAAAGTGGGATGCTCAGCCAAAGTGGTTAAAAAAACCAATATGGCTTTGTCACTAGATTTCACATGCATGTACTCACTCAGCTGAGCTCTCAACCAACCCATAAAGTAAAATAGTGAATCACATGGCCCTTTCTTTCAAGTATGCAACAGATAAAGGGCCAACAAGTGCCCATTGGTAGTGGTAGTGGTAGTGACCATTTCAGGTCCCTACCTCTTGAAGCTCATCAAGAGAATGCCAAGAGTGTGCAAAGCAGTAATCAGAACAAAGGTGCAACTTTGAAGAACCTAGAATATAAGACATGTGAATCTACAATGTCCATAATCATGAAATTAAAAAAATATCTTGAGCTCAGCTCTTTCAGCGGTAGCTCTCCAAAGCTGATGATATTGTTTATGTGAATAGAGCCGACACAAGGAAGTGTTGGGAAATACATCTGGATTCCATCAAATGATGGTACAAATGTTAGAGAGAAGTCGATTGGATTTACCTGAGTACTTTGATCAAGTCATTGTTTAGCTCCATCTGCTGTTGGTGAAGTGTAATGTTAGTTATATTCAGGTGTTATATCTTAACCCTAACCCTTTATGAGGACAAAATGTTCTTTCTCCTAATATGTTGTTGGTGCTGTTTATATACAGGTGTGCTTAATAGTACTATACTCGCTAGTTTTGTTTCCTGTATTTGTGAGGATGATTCTGCAGCTGTAAATGAGCACAATTGCTTTAAGGAAACAAAACATGAACAAAACCCGAGCCTTGAACCTTTGATGTGACGATTTCCTCCGCTGCACTGGGGCTGTGCCCAAAGCTATGCAAAGTGGTTTGTAGAGTTGTTTCTTTTATAGCGTCCTTTTGGATCAAGATTGAGATAAGCCATGGATAAACAGAAACAACTTTCTCTAAAAGGTCCTTTGTTTTTGTGAAGCATGCTCAAATACACACTCCACAATGAATAACATAACATATTGATCTTTTCCCATTTAATAAATAATACCATAAACATGTTCCTGTTATGGTTGTTGACATTCAGAGTCACTTTGTCACTTCAATATCATAAATAAAATCCTCGGGAAGTGTCTCCACAGGCATGTTAGCCAGCTGCTCGTCGTAGCTGCGCAGTGTCCACAACTTCTCCAGCTCATAGACTTCTCTGGACTCTGGAAGCATGAAGTGAACCACCATGTCGCCTGAGAAATAAACACATACATCAGCAAACGCATCAGCCTCTAATAATAATAATAATAATACATTTTATTTAAAAGCGCCTTTCAGAACACCCAAGGACACTGTACAGGGCATAACATTACAAACAGGATCAACAGAAAAAAACAGTAGTGCAATATGGAATGGTGTGTGCATGTGTGTGTTAGGTGGGGTAGGACAGTCTGAACAGATGGGTTTTGAGTCTGGATTTGAAGAGTGGAAGAGAGTCAATGGTACGGAGGTCA
>JAPMNZ010910642.1:0-10942 GCA_029875035.1 Pomatoschistus microps
CTTCCTGCACAAATCAAATTGTTTCAGACATGCACTGCAAAAATGATCAGATATGAGGTAATAATTGCTTGAATCTAGTAGTTTTTATAGTAATGTATGTACATTCTGACTGCCTTAAAACAAGATTTGCCAATGGGACAAAGCCATTTAGTCTTATTTCAAAAACTGCTGCTTTATTTTCTCATTTCAAGGGAGACTTTTCTTGTATCTTTTTAAAACAAGATCCTTTTGCATGTCCCATTGGCAAAATGTGCTCAAATTAATATACATTTTGCCATATTATAGCAATTTAAGATTTTTCATCATGTTTTGCAGTGTGGTGCAGTTTGAGTATCCCCCCTTTAAACGTTTTTATAGCTGGTCACAGGAGTCTTAACTTTTCTCTTCACAATTCTCGTACTCAACACGTGTCAGTCATTCCAATTATACTGAGAAAATCTTTACACGAGTTGTAGAGTAGAGCCTGGAAAACAAGTTGTTCTGCCAAGAGCCAAAATTAAGACAGACAACATTCATTTGCATGCAGTAGCAGTAATTAGATCAATGCCATTCCAAATAGCAATGAGTGAAAATTATATAGAGCTACATATGTGTTTTGGGGAGCAAGAGGTGTATGAATTATACTGGTGACAAGTAGAGGTCGCAGATATCTCCCCAAGTCTACTTTTAGAAAGTGCAAGTCAAGGTTTTGAGTTTCAGTGTCTGCTCTTCTTGAGTGAATGAGTTTCGCAGCTTGCCAATAAGGTGCACAATTCAAAGCCTTGTTGTCAGAAAGTCCGGTTTTATTGTTGACAAGATAATAGCGCTCTCCACAACGCTTAATTTTTTCAGTGTAAGTTTTAAGTTAAGTCATCTTTATTTATGTTTATGTTCACAGACACAGTCACAAAGAGCTCTATCATTGTTATGGGCTATTGTCCTCTCACTCAACACAGTTATGGGAGTGGGGTCGTCTGTACACAGGAGGCCCATATGAGACGTAATGTAAGAATTTTAGTGGTAGGGTAGCTCGGAGCACCCGGAGGAAACCTACACAGGCACAGGGAGATTGTGCAAACGCCGCACAGAAAGGTGGTATGTGTATTGAAACTTTAAATATGAAACCAATACGTGATATAAGATAAGAAATTGTGCTTGTTCCACAGAGGGGAAATTTCAGTGTTGCAGCGGACATACAGGAAGTAAGAGCACACAACATACTGTATACAGAGATAAGTAGCTGTGAATGCTTCATAATAAGAACAATAAGAACAGTAAATATATATAGTGTAAGTTAACATAATCTTGCAGAATAAAGCAGACATTCTGAAATTGCAGTATTGCACATACAATTACATCTCATTGTATATTCTGACAGAAACAGGAAGGACCAGTGAAACCTCTCCTTCACACAGCCAGGGTGGATCAGTCTGTCACTGAAGCTGCTCATGACATGCAAAGTGAGATACAGTGTGCCAAGCTTTATTGATAGTTTCAAAATACAAGCTGCGAGCCAATTATCAACATTAAAACATTTGAAAGGATTGATATATCTCAGTTGCAGTCAGTCATGTTGTTTTACATTGTAAGTTGAAATACAAAAGTAAATGGACCTTTGAATGATATTCTACATGTTTTATGGACTTTGTTTAACCCCGTCATTTGGCTTCTATTGAAAAAAGAACTGTTTTGAGGCGGCTCGAGTCAAACCAGCTGCTATCATTACAAGCCAACACTGCAGAAAGTTTTCATCTAATTTAATAAACACCAGGCTAAAGAAGAAAGCCTCTTTTTTACACTTGACCGAGACGGAAAAGCCAGCCAGGCAAAAATTCACACAATTTATGGAAAAAATAAAACACGTAGACTTGTGCACGGCTGTTTGACATTCTCTTTATTTTGGTTTAATCAGCCACATGTCTTTTTAAGCATCTGTTAAATTAAAGGCCAAGATACAAGTTTTTCCGCAAAACCATGCAGCAGTGTAAACAGTTCTAATCAAGATAAAAAGTCATCTAACAACAAGTTACTGTCCAGCTCATAGCTTTTTCCTTCTTAAATGAGAAAATCCTAAACTTAGTGCCTATAACTTACACTCACCACATCCGAAAAGATAAAAATGTAGTTCTCAAACCTGCGTGAATTAAATTAAAACATGAAAAAATAAATAATTTCCGGTCGACATATACAAAATAGAAATGAGAGGACTGTTGTTGACTAGTAGTACTCTGCTTTTACACAACTTTGACCAATGAGACATTTAGTTGACGAACGGTTTACAGTTCAAAATGACCCTTTGTTGAATGTAGTTTCAACTTTACATGTTTTTCGGAGTGTGTGTTTGTGTGTCTATATTGCGTTTATAACATGGAGATAAAATGTCAGTTGGCCTTGAACTGTTTAACAATTCAATGATGTTCGTCTGAATCAGGTTTGTCAAACTGGTTCCAGAAAGAGGCCGGTGTGGTTGTAGGTTTTCATTCCAACCAAGCAGGAGCACTCTACGCCCTTGGAGGACCGGTTTGACACCCCTGAACTCTGCATTAAAAGTTGCCTTTAACTTTAAAATAAGCAAAAATCTTCCAAAAATCTACCATCTAAAAAACAGGCCAAGTCGCTATATAACCTGAGAATGAATGAGAAGACGGACAAAGACGGACATTACCTCCCTTTTGTCGCTACATCAACACATTAGCAATCAAAGAAATAGCAGCTAAAATATACAGTGGGTACAATGCTTTGACATCAATTGATTTATGTTGAATTTTCCTTCATCATGTTCCAATTTAAATACCAAATTATTGCTACATAAAATTATACTCAGTTTTGATCTGGCAAATCAGATGTCATTCTGAGTTTGAAATAAAAGAAATGTCCATTAGAGTCTAAACATAAACAGGGAGGACTACAACATCTGTCTCACGCCTAAAACAAAAGATAAACAAAATGTGATTCTTTCAAACAGATCTTCACTTGAAACCTCAAACTTCAGCAGCACACGTCCTTGTTCCTCCTTTTCTGCCCTTGTTACATTGACGAGTCACGAAGGCACCAGTAAGTACAGCCTTGGAACACCACTTCCATTCTCGATAGCATAATCTCAGCTATATACAAATACATACAGATGGATGTTATTGCAAACACCACGTTTCCTTATTCCCCTCACAATAATAAACTTAAAACATTCCCAAATGTCAAACCTGTACAAAACCTATTTATATCATTGTCTGTTCGTTGCACCGCTCACTTTGGGTCTTTCTTTTCGAGCTGAAACAGATCCAAAATGTCCATCATGGCCTGTTTGATGTGGCCCCCAAAACGGTGCGAGTCCTAGAAACAGACGTTTTTAGTTCATTTGAACAGAACTAGACATGTCAATAGCAAAAGTGCACATAACTTACAGTTTCAGGACTTGAATGTTTGCTGGAGATGTGGAAATTGATGAGATTCTCGCCGACAATGATGTAAGAGACGCCATATCCATCATCCGCAACCTAAACTCAGAAAAAGCAAAAGCAAGAAAACACGGGAAATGATTTACATGAAAGTTTTTTTCTATTCCAGAGGATATACATTTTCTGGAGGTCACATGTACAATTTTACAGAGGGAACTCCCCTCACTGACAAACAAGCAAGAAAACTCGTAACGACTCACCGGCCCAAATCCTCCACCTGAGGACACATATTCTGGGTGTTTGATCAGATCAAACAGCTCCACCTGCTGGAGAGGGGTCTGGCTGGTGGACAATCTCCATGGATCAGAAAGCACCTAAATAACAATTGGGTCAATAAGTAAAAGAAAATATACAATCATGTAGTCCATATGTAGGTCAGTGCGCACATTCAAATAAAAGATAAATAAACATATAAATATAATATCATAAATGATCATCCCCTACCTCTTTGAGGAAGGGGGAGTCCTCTCCCAAGTATTTAGAGACCACATAGAGGCAGAATAAGTGACGGTCGATGCCATCTCCTGTCATTGCCAAACGGTACAAATTCTGGTGCTTCTCTGCTGCCACTTTCAGCAACTTCAAACGCTCCTCTCTCTGAAAAATATGCACCCATTGTGTATACAGTCTTTTTTCATTTGGTAGAACAGATTGGAATTGAAGACTTTTGTCAACTCACGGTTTCATCTCTAATCATTGAACGGACAAAGGCACAGGTCTCCATCGTACAGGAACGCACGGTTTCTGTCCGTCCTTCACGGAAGAGACGGGTCATAGAGGCTTCATAAGTCAGGCAGAACTTCCCCTTGTCCTGTAGGGAAAGACATCATCAAAACCCTCCTGTACTGTGCAAAGGAAATAAGCAGTGAAGCCATCGCAGTGACTTTCACTGCCCTCTGCTGGAGAATGTTTACATTTTCACCATTTCAACTTATCAACATGTCCACTCCAGATCAGAAAAAACCAATATTGCAAAGAAAATAAATAATACTTCTGTAGCCAATTCAACCCACTCTGTAATGTGCCAGTTGCAGAGCGATCTGGATGAAGGCATCAGGACTGGTGCGGCACTTCTTAATCAGGCCTTTTCCAAAGGTGCTGAAAGGGATGATGTGACAGTCCACGTCATTGGCCAGGTTCTTAGCGACTGTCAGGGAGCTCTCAATCACCTCTTGACACTAAGCGGGGTATGACAATTACACATAAGATACTGTATGCAGCAAAAGTATGATTGTATCAGAACATCAATTGAATTTCAATTGTATGTTCTTCTTAATGTGCTACATGAAGAATGGTAGAGCCTGTGGTCAGTTTTACCTCTGTGGGAATGTCCCACTGCAGTCGCTGTGGCCCTGGCATGTTATTGTGGGGCTCTCCCTTGCAGTGGCCTTCTTCAGTGTATCCTAACTTGACAGGATCCATGGAAAGAACATGCTGGAACAAACATACATTTAGAGTGAGTATTTTCAATAACTGTATTCCTGGTAACCTGAGGAGAACATGTTAATGTAACAGATGAAACCTCTTAGAAACAAAGGGCAATTACCCTATGAACACATAGATGGTGCATTCTTGTTTGTACTTTTAATTTGAACACACACATACCTCCCATAGATGACCAATAATTGGGGCATCAGCCCAAGAATGTTCTGCATTCAATCCCATTGTGCCATTTTTGAAGACAATCAAGTTGAAGGATTTATCAAACCACCTGAAACAGAAAAAAACTTGAAATATATAATTTTACAGTTTGTGAAGATTATCCTGCATCCTACCTGTCATAGCACTTTCCATGAAGCAGGCATTTGGCGTAGCTGTCCAGAGACTTCACTGGATTTTTCTCATCAAAGCGTTGCTCGGTTTCATCAAGAGTGACAAAGAAGGCGGCCTTCTCGATGGCGTCTAAAGACTGCTTGTTCTTTCCACGGCTGAAGTAGCTCTCACGAGCATTGGCCCATGGCGTCCTGTGTGGGACACATTATTTTCATTATATTCTCCAGGCTGATTAAAAACAAACTCAACAATTATTCATTTCTGCTGGTGTCGTCAAATGTTAAAGTACGTACACGAGTTTCAAGCAAGTAACCATTAATTCACTGACTAAAATAATTGATTATAAATGAACTATTTGTTACAACGAGCTGATAAATCATTGCAGCCGTACTACAGTTGTAGATTGACTTGGTTTTACCTGTCACCTGCGGTGAGAGCAGCGAGTTTCTCTTCTCCTGGAGAAGGTTCAGATGTGTCGGCCAAGATCCTCTCCATCTGCTGCTCGATCTCCCGTGGCAACAGCAGGCGTCCGTCATAAAACATCCAGACCTTGTAGAAGCGCCCCTTGTGGTACACCACGATGTGTTTTGTTTCATTCACATGCACCAGGGAGTCTGTGGAGAAGGGCCGACCGTAAGGACGAACAAGTAATAAGTATTATACTGCTTGGTTAAAAATTAAATAAACAAGTAATTGGAAGCTAATAAAATAATGTAAGAAGGAATAGGATTAATGGATATGTAACTACATTAAGCAAGCTGAACAGTAACTATGAAGAGGTGGATGAAAGGGAACAACAAATGGGACTCAGACCATAATA
Organism: Pomatoschistus microps; assembly: GCA_029875035.1. NCBI lineage: Eukaryota > Metazoa > Chordata > Actinopteri > Gobiiformes > Gobiidae > Pomatoschistus > Pomatoschistus microps. The sequence goes on from JAPMNZ010910642.1 coordinate 6,028, forward strand.
CCATGAGAGGCCACGTTTGTTTGAACATTGTAAAGTATTTGATGATATTCGGATGTCATGCAGAGACCATGTGGTCGCTTTTTGGAAGTTACATGTATTCAAACAAGCTTTGCCTTTGGGATGGGGGAAAAGGGTGACCTAGTCTACGAACAAACCCAAGAACAACAACTTCGTATCCAGGTAATCCACAGCTGGTGTGTTGAGAAAGTGAGAAAGTGTATTATTGGGAAACTTATTTAAGTCAATAGTTCTCTGATACTGAAAACATTTAGCACAATAAAAACAGTGTTTCTCAACTTGTGCCACTCTGGGACCCACCTGTCAAACTAAAACCTGTTAGACGATTTTGAAATATTGTGATTAATCCATTTATGGACATTTATCAACATTCATGGACATTGGTCTCTCCTGATGGAAAAATATAGAATACCTATGTGATCTATATTTTGTGTCTTAACACAGATCAGAGAATCAACAGTGGACGATTTTAACGGTTTTATCAAGTCCTCTGAGATGACTACTTTTGTGATTTAGGGCTATACAAGAATAAATTGAAGTGAATTGAAATGGTGTGTCCATGTAATAAAATTAAGTAAAATATAAAATAATATTATTGCTGCTCGCTAAGAGCGCTGGTTCATCCGATTCAAGCTGAAAGCCAGTCCTGATCCAGTCCTGGTCTAGTGGGGNNGCACTCACCCTGGGTCAAGTCTGTGACCCGAGTTTTTGGCTGATACATATCAACCGTGATAATAGTGTTAAAGGACTGCACAGGGAGGAAGTGCAGGACTGTCAGGGTGGAGGTTTTACAAAGATTTGTTATGTCATTTGTTGTGACCCAGTTGAGAAAAGCTGCTCTCATTTTCTTTTAATATTTATGGATATAAACATGTTAACCATCACTGTATGATATGATAATTTACACACGATGGGCGATATTAGCTACATGCTTTTGTATATCGCCAGGTAAGTATGATTTTTAAGGTCATGTTTTCTCAGGAGAACAAACAGTTGGACAAAGGTCCAATGGAGAAGTAGAGTAAAAGTATTGTGTCAACTACGGACTCTACCTGTGTCTACACCTGGAACACGACTGGTGTTGAACATACGCTCGTATTGGGATGAGCACATGGGGATAGTGTGTAGGAGCATGAGCTGAAAAGCAAAAGGAAAGAGTCAAAAACAGAGATGATCATCTAAGTAACTAAAATCCCCAGAACAAAGGACACTAGGAGCATGGACGCAGTGGAGGGGACAATGAGGATTGGTCCAAGAAACAGCCAGGAGCAGGAGGGACCTCAAAAAGGTAGAAGGGAGGAACATGAACATGTTATAGAACCAGTGGCTTCAAACTCAAGCTTTTCAGCAACGTGTGAACACATATAGAAAGGTATTTGAAATATTGCATAAAAGAAAGATCTAGCATGCTTTAGGCAATGAGTTTGAAGTCAAGGTTTCATCCAAAGGTGATGAGGGTTAGCAAAGGTAGTCTGAGGGCATGGCAGCCATGAGCCCTCCACTTACCCGTTTCCACACCAGGGGTGCGGGTGGTATTAAACATCCGCTCCCACTGAGCCGAACACAGTGGAACCTTGTTTGCCAGCAAGTATATCTAACGCAGCGTCCAACAGAGCAAAGGGACAAACAGTCAAACAGAACGGCAGGTGAGTGTGGAACAGAGCAAGCTCATGCACTAGTACTTGTACACACAGCAATTGAAATACATTCATGCCAGTGTTCCTCAACGGAAAATACATGCAAGTAAAAGAGAAGAGGGGCAATAACAATCCATATTGTACATGTGTAATGCCGTCTCCTGAGAGGGCTTTTTGTGTTAACAATAAACCACCTTGAAACGTGGTGAAAAATGTGTTTGAAGAAGTGCGACTGCAGCCTGAAGTCTGTGTTAAGCCAGTGTTTGTCTTGAGATAAAGACTGAATGTATATGTAATCAGTTCTAAATGAGAAGATTAAATATTTACAGAACCAAGGGCTGCTTAGGGAAACTCTACAAGCTAAAGACTATTTACTTACTGGTTTGATTTGAGCTCTGTCCAGTTTTCTTCTATAGAGCATAATCGCATGAATAGCATTACCAGCTCTTGCAGCCTGGATTGATGTTGGGAATACGTAGAGAAAATCCTAAAAACAGACAAAGAAGAATCTGTCATTATACCAGGTAATGTTTTGTAGATTAAATTATTTATTTATCATAAAATGCAAAGGATTACCATGGCATAATAGTTACTGTTGACCATAATGGGACTGCGGCCTCTTAGGTAAATGTACTCCTCCCACCAGTCACTGACCTGTGCAAAATACGAAATAACAAGTTTTATTTTAGGCAGACGTGTAAAGGAAGTCAAGAATAGTGTTGAAACAGTCACGCACATAGTTAGACGCCCACCAAGACTTCAACTTGAGATACCACTGCACTCTAGGACCCAGATTCTTCTCAAAGTCTTTGGCCAATCCCTTCATCCTTTCAAACTGTTCATCATCCATCAGTGGACGTACAGATTCCAGGTACTGTGAGCACAAGAGTAAAAAAAAACAAACAGGTTTTGTAAATCAAGTCATTTCAAAGAAGACAACGGGGGAAACTTACCCTTCTGCAAGTGTCCTTTACAGAAGGAACAGGGAGTCTTGGCAGAGAGTTCTGGAAACTATAAAGCATTGGCTTCCGTCCTGAGAAAATCTTCACTAATAACTGTAGAAAAAAATGAAATCAAAGATTCTCAACAAAATGATCCCAACAACACAACCTTCATTTTATACACTGCAGAAAAACAACCCTCACCATCCACAGACGAGTTGCATATGACACAGAGCCATGTCTCTGAGACATCCATCCATGCCATGACAGAAGGCCTTTGAGGACGTTCCTCATCACCATGATGATGGAGACCCACACCCCGGTGCCCACCAGAACACCTCCCACAATCTTCTGACTGTCTGAAGACATGTACTGACTGTAGACCACAACAACAAGAGGATCACATTGAGATGAGGATGATATTCTATGTTATAGTCCACTATGAACAAAGACTAAACATAAATCACTTCTACATAATTTACAAGACAAACCTTATGGGTAAGTATTCGCCAACTTTTGTAAGTATTCCATGCGAAGGATCCAGTTGGTAATATCTATTGTAGGACATGTAGGATACAACGACAACCATGAATCCACCAGGACTTCCTGGATACACACCAGTCATCACCCCATTCTGTATTTGACAAAGACAACAGGAGAATGTGAGGACGACATGAGTGAAAGCATACACCCACAATCACTAATTGTATAACCATTGTAAACCATTGTTATCTCTGGTTAGATGAGAAATTCTATCTTAAAAATGTGTATAGTAAGCTAAAAGAACTAAGTATGGTAAGCTTTACTTCACTACCCCAGAGATGAAATGTGTCCTTCTTATTTGACCCCATCCTTCTAATAAGACTAGAGCAACTTGTGGGGAGCAGCACCTGCTGCATCACAGCGACCCATTTTGAGATGTTGATACTCAAACTTTGTCATGACTCTTACCCACAATGTTGTGATGGGGAAAACAGAGTGCCCAGAGGACACCCACATGGGGAATAACATGCAAACCCCACACTGAAGTTATGTTTACATAATGGATAGCCCAGAGTAAAGATATACAATATAATCCTTTAAATTGGTAACTTTTTTTGTATTTACCTTGAAACGGATAAAGCGTTTTTTCCATGAATGAAGGCCTGACAGGTAGATCTGACGAAGAGCCTCATGGGACAACTGCAGGTCAATGCCATCAGGACCAACAGTGAACTGAAAGGCCACGGCCTGGTGGGCTTCTGCCATGGCGGATGCAGCTACTGAGACTCACTAGTGCAATAACAAATGTGTAGTAATTAGTGTAGTGTTATGGAAACAATATAGTATAAACAACATGCACATCAAACAACACTGAGATAATCTGAGATTTAAACTGTTTTGCAGCTCGTGTAAGTGGTACCGCTGGTACCCTACAGTATGTCAGGGTGTAGGAGATCGGATACAAGTCAAATTGAGGTTCCTCCGCAGAAATGAATGGGAAGGTGTGCCCAATTCCCTGTTAAAACCACTTCACACTTCTGTAGAGTTACTCTGTGCTTATTATTTTGCATGCACTGCTGATAGAATCTCTCTGTCTTTAGTAATAACTAGAAATACAAGAGATGTGTCACAGGCTGTTGCTTTTGGCTTCTATTATATGAATGTAGTCTTCTTGATGATCTAAAGTAACATAATCTTATTTGAAAGTGTATTAAAACGTATTAGACTGTAGAGGAAACACGACATAGTCTTTTATTTGCTTTCTATCATCTACGACTGTCTCCTCTCCAGTCCCTTCCCCCAGCTCCTCTCAGCATCACATGATCCACCCTCTGCTGCAGAAACTAGGGGAAAGGTCGCAGCACTACGTTGCCGCTTAGAAACCGAATTAAAACAAGATTCAGTGTCTCGAATATTCGATACAAGAAAACGAATCTTACTAGACGCATATCAAACATCAGAGGGGACGATAATAACGAATTTTATTAAATATCACGTATAAGGTTTTGGTGCACCAGCTAGACACCATAAATAAGTAAAGCAAATAATAGAGAAAAGCCACTGTTCCTATAACATTGGAGTGCACAACATTTGATGTAATTTGGTGAAATTTGACGTGTTGTCGGGTGTATTATACGTCCTTCCCACGTGGCCACAAAAACGGGGTCATCTGGGTACAAACATGAACTACAGATCAGCGGTACCGACGAGATCATTGCCTTCAAGGATGTTATTATATTATCGGCGTTTATGGTTCTTGTAAAGACACTGTTGATATGATCTCACTGTGCTCATAAAAGGGTCACCATAACACGAGCACTGACCTTCACTTGCAGG
>JAPMNZ010910653.1:0-16952 GCA_029875035.1 Pomatoschistus microps
GTGATATGTGCTCGTCAAATAAGACCATAGAGTTTTATTCAAAGAGTGGAGAGGGTGGTTCTTTCCTAAAAAATGTGAAAATCCTCCTGTATAACTTTAAGCATTTAATGTTTTAGATTTTTCATTTATTGAAACTGGAGAACCCAATATTGAAACCACATAAAAATCAAGACTCCAGATTTAAGTCGCGAAACACTTATGTCTAGTGGTAGAAACGGAAAATGACATTATTCACTGACATTAAACAACATAGTTTATGACACACATTTTAAGAGACTAATTTATATCGAGAAATTACCAAAAGTGTAAATTGGGTTCATCAACACGTACCAAGATAAAAAGGGAAGAGTTTGTGCCAAAGGTCACGGTTTTTTGCATGGATGGATGTAAACCAACACATTTGTGCCTGATCCTTTTCAGAATTTCACTCCAAACATGAAAACACCTGCTCCCTTTCACTTAAACTACAGTAAAGACTTCTGCAAAATGACCATGAGATTATTGTGACAAGTTTGTAAGTCCTGGGTTTGGTCCTGCTTACTCCATTTTACCTCCTGTTAATATAAACTCAAGGGGATTGTGAGCGAGAATGTTTTTCATCAAGAGAAGTACGCAGTATAAGCCCTAATGTACGAAAAGCTCCTCATCAAAGCAATTGAACAAATAAGAAAAACTTAAGAGGAAAAACTTGACATTTGCCTGTGCCAGCGGCTTTGCAAGTATCTCTCCCCATTTCAGACCATTATGAATATATTTTTGTGCTCACTTTGTGTATAGAATGTTTTATTAACTTTTAACTTTCAATATTTCCCTTCCACAAACCAAAACGTAAAAAATAATAATCATGTAGTTACCTGGTAAGGCCTGACTTTGTGATGAATCTCCTGAATACCCACTTCTCTTGTTCGCACATCTCTGCACTGTAAAGAAACATAAGCAATACAAAAATATACAGTATTATGGTGTGCCAATGAATATTAATATCCATGGATGCAACATTTTGAGTTCATTCTATTTTTTTGATTACTATTGGTACAGATTAGTAGTGAGTCATGAGTTATTTTGAATTCTGGTATAAAAAAACTTGTCCCCCATATCCCAGGGAGCCTTTGTATAGAGGTCTGTGGAGCTTTGTCTGACACATAATGAATGATGATTTGGTTTTGCACGGATTCATTTCAGTTCATACAGCGACCTTTACGTCATGAGTGTTTTCCAGGAAGGAATTCCCAGAGCCTTTTATGAGGTCTATAAATCTCTATCTAATAAACATATGCCTAGTGTGACTGACATAAGGCACATCCATTCTCTGCTCCAATGGCCCTGAGTTGTAATGGCACCTGTCTTTCCTCTGCAGGGCGATGCAGACTAAAGCTGTTATTTAATAAGAGTTTCCCAGATTCTTGAATGATCCTTCAACCTGGAATAAACCACAATTTAAGATAGAGAAAACCAATAAATTAAGACTAAATGAGAACACACAAACTAAGGAATAGAGGGACTGCAAAAAATGAATATGGTCACACCTAAAATTACTATACTTAGATATTATTTACTTTGATGGATTTATTTGATTATGTGGCCTATATAATTTAAATAGATTTCAGTTATTTCTGACTTTCGACAAGAAATTACTATGAATTTCAAAGTTTGACTAGTCAAAGGCCTTTATTTAGTAAATCAGTCCGATATATCAGACAATCTCCAAGAAACTTTAGCTTGGATTAAGAACATCTATTTGTTATTTGGGTATATTGTTGTTTTTATTTTCCATGTTGTCAGAAACTTCTTGAAACATATACAATAATCTAAAATTCAAATATAATCTACTTTAAGAAATATAACCCCACTAGTCAAACTATCGAGGGGGAAAGAAAAAAGAAAATAATTCTTAGAATGAGTTCGAAATGCATTGTGTCTCCCAACTCACTCGCATACACATGACTATCAAAGTAAATCTGTACTTTGATAGTCGATTACCAATCATTACTTTTGAATATTCTAAATTATAGGTATGGAGCGAATGCTACAAAAAGCCTTTTCAAGAACGTGAAATTATACTTAATAATTTTTCTTCTGAAATAATTTCAAGTTTCTGGTAAAAGCAGTTGCTTCAGGGGTCCTCAAACCCCTGGTTGGGAAAAGATGTGTTCTGGCATAAGGTTCAACTACCCTTTGCTCCATTGGCTTTTACACCTCATTTGCCCTTCTTATATGCAGACTACAGTGGTATTCATTATTTGGCAGGAGGTTCCTGGACTCTGGATGGCTCTCGTCCCACTTTGAAATGTGCAGCTCGCAGGTCTCACCTCAGTGCCCAAGTCCTTCATCCGGGCCAAGGCCAGCTCCCTCAGATTACCATGTTCCACGCCAGAGCTCACCAACGGCATGGGGATATCCCTGTAACGCCCAACACACATCGTGAGAGCAAACTCACAGACACCAACTATTCAAACTTTTCATACTCATGTTCTTAATACTCCATGGTTTTAATGACAAGCCAAAAGGGAATCAAATCTGAATTAAACTTCCAATATAAAAAAACTGAAATGTAATTAATTTGAGTTTACGTTGAGTATATTTTGATTGTTCTGAAATGTAATTTTCCAATTGAGAAATGTAACTAAATAAAGAGAGAATTTGCTTGTTTCAAGACTGTCAAGATGAAGTTGAACTTCACACATCAATTGTTGGAGCAGGAGCGTAGGAGAGGGGGAGGGAGTCCCGGAGCATATGAAAAAAAAAAGGTTCCTGTACACTGCTGTCCTTGCACAAAGTTTAGTTTTATTGGAAAATGTAACATTCCTGTCTTGAGACCTTCATCAGGCAAATGGAGACTCTCAAGATACTATACTATACTTTCTGGATGGCTTATGAGCCACTACTCTTTTCTAGTTGCTTGAACCCTGTGGCTTTTATATGGATGTGTATTCCATGGTAGAGTCAGGCTGTTGTGGACATATTTCCTCTCACTCCACAAACCTAACCAGGTCAAAATGAGAACATAGCTCTAATGTCATATTCACACAGTTGCGTCAATGCCACAATTCACACCATGTGGCTCAACTATGTGTAATCCAAACTTTTTTTTCAAACCCCCAGCACTTATAATCATGTAAATGCTAGGCCATTTGAGACTGGCATAAATGGTCCGAGCGTTTCCTGCAGCAGTGGAAACAAATTAGGCCCTGATGGCTGAATCCAGACTTGGGTTGATTACTTACAAAGCCCCTGAGTATAAAGGCAGTGATAGTGAGCACAACTAAACACCAACGCAGTAAACAACAAAACACAGCTGCATCTGAGAATTCAGGATTTCAAAAGTAGACATATCTAAAATGGACCAGTGAGCAGGCAGTTACAGTAGTCTAACCTACTGGGGACAAATCTGTTTTAGACACTTTATTTTTTTCTGGACTTGTTTTTTTCAAATGTAAAACGCTGCTAATGTTATGGACTTGATGTGGCTTGACTGCCCCAAGATTCGATAACTTGGATAACAGTAGATATCTTGGAGGACATTACAAACCTGTCGATTTGCCAACACAGATCAGAGAATCAAGCACAAGCAATGCAACAATAAAAAACACACAGAGCCATTGGTCCATAAGGGCAAATGAGCAATGTCCATAAATGTTGTTGAATGTCGAATGTCTTGGATCATCATCACTGTCCTTCTACATTTCAAATGTAGGGGCCTGAGATATAGCACATTTCCAAAAGTTGTAACACAAACTGACTCACTACACCTTGCAATTACCCATTGCAGGCAAACAGAAAATTGGCTTTGAAAGTTTGCACCGTATTAAGCCTGTCGTGCGTCACTAGCTGAGTGTTGATGCAGATAGAATGAAGTTGCCCAGCTTGATTTCAATTTCATAGTGTTGCCTGGATAGTATGACAGGTAATATGTGCTATTTTGGACGGCACTTGCAAATGAACAGTGAAAAGGTAATAAAGATTAGTCCTCATTTGCAATTATGTGCTTATTTTTTACCTGTTTGTGTATTAATTTAAATATAGTTGAAGAGGACCATGATTAGCCCTTAACTATCTGAATGTTGTTGTTTAAAGCGATGGTCCCCAACCCCGGTCCACAGACTGTTACGGGGGGAACAGATACATGCGTGTGAAAACTAGCGATAGAGGCAAACAGCGCAATGAGACGGATTTATGAGTTGTTTTTTGTTTTTCTTTTAGAGAAATGTGTGCAGTCCAGCACCATATATATTCCGATATACAGTATATAGTAGTATTCCTTTAGCACAGTGATTCTCAAAGTGTGGTACGCGTAGCACTAGTGGTACACAAGGCTCACTATAGTGGTATGCCAAAAAATCACTGAAAAAAATACTTTAAAAAAATAATTAAATTTTTGTTTAACCAGGAAAATCCCATTGAGATTAAGAACCTCTTTTTCAAGGGAGTCCTGGACAAAAGTTACATACAATTACAGATTATTAAACAGTTAAATACAATTTTAATAAAATAATGGATTACAAAAAGTTACATTTCAATGAGGATGTCTCAAGTGCTTTCAATCTGGAAATTATCTGAACTTATTTAATTGAATGCTTTTAGATCCAGTCTTTTTGCAACAGGTTCCATGTAGAAGGAGTATCATTTACAAAAGCTTTTTTTCCCCAGTTCCATACAAAAGGAACAGAGAGCAACAAAAGATCATTTGATCCAAACCAAATGAACCAACATCTCTTTGTGTGAGTAAATTGCATGTAAGAGCATAGCCTTCTAAACAAAAGTGCACCAGTGTCCAAACCTTCTGGTGGACAAAGACATCCCACTCCAGAATATAATTCACAGTGAGTCAAGGCTTTGCAGTCCGTAATGAATTGAACATTTTAAATGACTTATTATTTAAGTACAGTTTTTAGTCCTACTGTTGAAACTGTGTAAAATTTTGCAATGGCTGACAATATCAAATATACTTCTTTAGGAATGATACCTCTGCCTTGTTTTTGAATACTTAGGCTTACTACGCTACTGTATAGTGTTGGTCATTTGTGGTGGTACTTGGAGAGGCAAGTATTTTCTGAGGTGATACTTGGTGTAAAAAGTTTGAGAACCACTGCTTTAGCATATTGTGAGACTATTTTTTGGCCATAGTACCTTCTCAAACTCACAGCCAACTGCTTTTACTTCAAAATACTTTCATTGTACTTTTTATCTTTATCAGCCAATCTTTTTACACTTGCTGCTGTCAACTGAGATATATGAAAGAGGATATTAACTCTCACACAATCAATGACTGATGAGGTCTAAACGCATTGCTGGTTTCTCACCTCTGCACCCTGTAGACTCTTGTCCAGGGGGGAACCAGGGCCAGGATTCGAGCCACCAGGTCGACCAGAGCACTTGGGGAGTAGCTCTTGTAACGTCCAGTCTTCCACAGCTCGTACAGACCTGTCCCGCGGATCACCAGAGTCGGGTATAGCTTCAAGCCGTCTGGTCTAAACGCTGGGTTCTCAAAGAATTCCTGAAAAATAAAGATAAAGTAAGGTATGAACCAAGAAAAACAATCCTTTCTTTAATAGTTTCATCTATTAAAGTAAGGCACAATAGTAAAGCACTCTTCACCAGTGCCAATATAAGATTTAACAGTGTGCAAAATATTTAATGTGGAAGAATCAAATTAGATCAATTACAAAAAAACTTGAGATTACTTGATTAATCAAAGTGAATCATAACTAGAAAAATCGATTACTGAAATAAAACCGATAGCTGCAGCCCTAATTGCTTGCTTGAGTCGAAATGATACAAGTCAAGTACAATGTCTATAGTTCTGCATTAAGCTAAATCTGCAAATCAGCAGCTATACGTTTTAAGGCTGAAAAACCCCTCATCACAAACTTTGTACGCTTTTCAAATCACCTGAACTCACGACTGCTGAAAAGCGATCGCAGAGATAACACACCTATTAGTTGTAGGTCTGAGTGCTGCCACAGCAGTCAAAAGCCGCGCATACACAGTAAACAAAATCTGCAGGGAACAACAAGCTAAGAGACTAGGTTACTGGTAAGTAGTCCTCGAAACTATGGAAAGACTGTGGTAGTCCTATGAACTAATCACTGCAGTGCACACAAGTCACACAAGCTTTCTTCTTGCTTTAAAAAAGGCGGTCATGTCAGACTATTATTTAAATAATGTTGGAGGCAAATGAGGAGAAGAGTGTACAAAAAAGTCCCACAAAATATGCAAAATAACCCTATTTTAGAAAGGGACCACTGTATTGTAATATTCTATATTTGTTTTGTTTTACAACAGATACAAGGCTTGATACGATGTTAAAACATAAAATGAAAGCACCACACAAAGGAAGGGGCACTGAAGCTCCATCTGCATACAGCCCTGATAGAAGAAACACTAATACTGTGTTACAACCCAATAGTTGGACTCGTGAGGGGAAGAGGAATGTAACAAACAAGACAAACACGTAAAATGGTTAATTAAAGGGCCTTTAATATAAAGGGGAAAAGGGGTAACAAATTGTATAGGACAACTCAGAATCAAAACTCAGGGAGTCTTACTTTATATTAAATCAATGAACAAACACAGCCACACAGGCTATCAGAATCACTCTAACGTTAGCACACAGAAACACGTCCTCTCGGACCGGTGGCAGACAAGACATGCCGCCCTGCACAGGAGCATGTTGCTTGTCCAGGCTGGCGATGATTAGATGCAGAGACAGATTGGCTGGACGTGGAGAGAAAGACCCAAACTCACGACTGCTGAAATATATACATATATATAATTATTAATTATATATACATTAAATCTTGTTTGATTGCATCATCTATCTCATCAATGTTTATTGGTATTAGATGAATTTTATTAGACATTCAAAAAATGAAAAAGATGTGAACATACAGTAATATAGTTCATTTAAAGCACATTTTAATACACAAACCATACCCCTCCCCCCAATTCACCCCCGATTCCCTAACCCAGGATAAAATTGTAAATGAGTCATTCCCCATAATATTTTATACAGAAGAAAAAAAAATGCATGGGTATATAAAGAGTTAAGTATCGTTGATGCACGCAGAAGTTGGAGACGCGCTCGATGTGTCTTTCTTATTAGTGTACAATGCATAAGTCTTCACTTACGACAGCCGCTTCCAGGACTTCAAGTTTGGTGGTGACATCGGGGTCAGCTGTATCTTCTCTTGGATGTATTTTTGGCGGCTAATGGCAAAGTGAAGACATGGGTCACCTTGTGATGGTGGATTCGCAGCTTTGTGGGATCGAGGAGAGCTCTGTTGATCCCAAGTGATTTCAGCGTTGTTTTATATTTGCTGCCTGCTGCTTGCACACCTTTTAACCGATCAAAAATGTATTGCTAATTTTTAATGCTACATGTGCGTAGATGATGTGGAGCGATCTATGAAACGACGAGGCAGAGTTGATGTTCATACAATATCGCTCACAATATGGCTCACTCTGTGGGGGCACTAAGACTGTAATTTCATTTTTTTCACATCCAGGTGACGTAGATCCAGGAGTTGAACAACAGCTGAAGAGTTTGTGCAAATTGGCCAAAAGAAATTGTTGCACAGCTTATACACCGCTTAACTGATCAAAACTCTGTGGATAACTTTAGATGCACATGTGTTTAGACGATGTGGAGAGATTTTGAACAAAATCTGCGAAACCGCAAGTAGGAGTTGTTGTCCAAACAATGTGTGTGAAAAAAAGTGTTTTCACAATTATGGACTTCCTGTTTGTCAGGCGACGTGGCCATACAACTTGTATTGAGGTGACAAATACGTGTACCAATTATTGTAGCTCTAAGACAAACTAAGTGCTATAATGACTACATGGTGGCACTATTGCGTTATTTGTTAAGCTACTGGTGTAAATTCCTATTGCTTTCACCGGCTAAAAATGAGTATCTAGCAAAAAATATAAACGTTTGCATAGCACATGATACATAATCTTAAAGCATTTGAGTAAACGTATGCAACTGTTGCATTTTGGTGAGTGAGAGAACACAACCTCTTGCATTCACCCTTGTGAAAGCAAAATGCCAGTTCAGCGCTCGGGCCTAATAAGATTAGATAGATGCTAATTAGAGATCATACACATAGAAAAGGATTAAACACAGTTCTACTAATGATTTTGAGTCAAAATTAAAGCTTATTGTCAATCTCTCGACGACACTAGCTCCAATAAGCAGAATATCTCCCCTGCTTATGGTCTTTAGTGCAGAGAATCGAATGCCACTCGTGTGATTTTGCCTGCCTGCTTCTCGATGAAAAGCAGGATGATTCAGGACGGCGGCTCACTCTCCAAAATAGGCCACTTTATTTGTAACTCATAATCCCTTCTTTTCGTCACGCGCCACAATCCCGCCAGGACCAAACCAAAGGAGACACACTAGAATCTCTATATTCTCTGATGACAGCATTGGGAGATTGTGCACCTGCTGCCATCTTGGACTATGTAAAAAAAAATCACTCCCAGTAGTCTGTGAAGAAGAACCTAGCAAAAAAAAAATGCCACCCCTGGGATATAAAGTGCCTGTCCTTAGTAGATAAGTGAGACAGGATCTGGAAATGGAGGGGAAGTTGTAATCGAATTTCATTATCAAGCTGACTGTGATGGACGTGTAGTGCATGTAATATGGTCCTTTTGCTGCCCCCCGCCTGCTGTGAGGACACAACCTCTGAACATTAGACGCCTAATGAGCTGTGGCTGGGCCCAATCGGCTAAGAATACACATGGTTTAAAAGAGGATTTCTGTTAAAATGTCAATGCCTATCTGGACACCCACCTTGATGTGTAATTTTTTTATGAATATGCTTAGGGCAAACGTGGTAAACCCAAATTACATTGCTTACATTGCTTATAGAACACATTTTATCCTGGAAAATGAACAGCTAAACTAATCATGCATTTTAGAACATGTTCGTAGATCCACAGACATGGCAGCTTTTACAAATTTTAAAACTGGGTTACCCAACATTCAAACAAGTAAGTCATGTTCAAGTAATTGTCCAATATAATGAAATCCATGCATAGCACATTGTACAGCACGATTCTATGATAAAATAATTTTTTGATTTTAAAAAGTGAAAATGTCCATCTGCTCAGCACATTTTGCGAGTCACTGATCATTGGGTGTTGCTTCCCTATGGACTGCAGTTGGAAAACAGCTGTATAGCCATTTCTGGTCACTGTCATATTCAAACAAACAAATACAAATCTAATACATGATTTTTCTCTTGATCGGCCGACTATGTGAAAACCAGTTTTATCAATAGTTTGTCCTCTTTCACACATATTTTAATAAAATTCTTCCGACAGAAAAGTGAGAGGACCACCCTCACTCTGCCCATCAGCTCTCAGCCCAAAGCATCAAACAATTATTCTTTCTTACAGTATGCAAAATAATACAGCATGTTTTCTAACAAGATGAAGACAGCTTATGATTTGTTCATATTTTACTTTTACAGGACTCTCTGTTGTGAGAAATGATATGTAGAAAAGTTACTTTGCTAGATCATGCTTGAACATTTTCCGAGGGTATACAAGGTCCCACTCCAATCAACTGGAGGATGTTACAGTACAATCAATGCAACACATGCCAGCATGCAGTGATAATTAACGCAATTTAAGTGAGGACAGGCTGAGAACCAATTTGTTGACCACATGTTTGTTTAAAAAAGACAGCTCTGGATTTGATAACATAACACAGAAAGGGCATTTGTAGAGAAGGGGGCAGGATGGCTAAACCAAAAAGTATGGATAAGTACAAGCCTGTTTACTTTTTCAACTGACACTAACAAGAACATTGTACACCTTTGAACACTACTAAATGTGTCGTGACAGCCCAATGCCTTTGTATTTTGATCAATCAACTTATTAGATAAAACACTATACCGATTCCTTTGTTTTCTTTAGCCCATTGCAAATCTGAAAAACTGTTGCAATACTTAGTTTAGTTCCTGTTGAGAAGATGATTTTTAAAGCCGTGCATAATTTCGGCCCTCTCTCACTAGAAAGAGGTCTGTCATGGAAGATTAGATATGATGAGAAGAAGCAAAGGGGGGCTATCTTGTGGAAGTGTCAGAGCGATAAGGGAAGAGGGAGGCATTGGGGAGGGCTCTGTGATTGGAAACCACAGCAAAAGGAGATAGAAGTGACGGTGTGAACTGTGAGGGCTGACGCGCAGCGAGGGGGAAACTTATGGCACACAGCAAATAGGATGGAGAACACGCATTTTAGGGGGGACATAAAAACCTGTTTTATAATAAAATGATCAATCATTTAGCATATTGTGAGGGCTTGAAATATATTGAATTCAGGCAAGTGTTCTAGATTGTTGGGCGGGACGGTGGTACGCAAGAAGGGGAATTTCTGTGCGCATTCTCCTTGTCTGTGTAGTTTTTCTTCGGTTGCCTCAGTTTAACCTACCACTAAAACATGTTCAGTGTGAATAATTGAGGTGAAGATGTCTTCACTGCAATTCTCGTATCAATCCAAAATGTATAGTAAAATAATAGTCTGGCACTCCCGGTCACTAGTGAGACATTAGAGAAACAGTAGCATCTTGTGAGTGCTTGGTGATGCTATTTATGGTGAAAGCCGTAGAACATAGCCCAAAAACTTTTGAGCAGATGTGCACAACATTTTTGGGAAACCTATGCAATAGCCCAGTGAACAGCTGATTCAATTTTGTAATTGTTCCAAATCACCGTCTGGATGCAGGAGGAATGGACTGCACCTCTTGGCAGAGATATATAATATATAATAATATCGTCCAAATCTGCACAGAACCTTTTGAGTCATGTTGCTCACAGACAAAAGGGACAAATAAACAAACAGACAAACACTGGTGATCACTTTACCTCCTGGGTGGGGGGAACTATAGAAAGTATTCTTCATTACAATCCAAACACAACTCAACATTAGGTTTGGCTTTATATTACATTACCTTATTATGGATGTAAAACATTTATAGCAATTGTGTGTATGAATAACCACTTGTAAATTGATAAGATTGAGCTTACATCTTACATTTTATTCACCCACTTCTCTGTACTAAAAAAGCAGCACAATGTTTTCTTTGAACACAAAACTAATCAGGTAACAGCTTCATAATCAGCGCATGTTTTGTTGGAAAAAATAAACTAATAATAAAAAGAGCAGCAAGTCTTTCGACAAAAGAGATGCATAAAAAGTCATGGGCAGGAAAGGGCAGGCATTACACTGGAAGGGATGAGATACTTAGAAAATTGCTGGTGAATAAAACAGAGCAGAATGCTGTAGATAAGAGGGTAGTGGAAGTTAGACAGGAGGACAAAGCCAAGGGTATAAACAAACCAAATTGTGTGGACATGTCTGGACTCCGAAATGCAAGCGAAACCTTCTAGACTAGAGTCAAGAGGAAGATGTCTCTGCCAGTTTCCAGGCAGAATGTTTCTATTCTAAGAACTAAACAACAGTTTCAGTTAAATGAAAAGGTGACAAAAGAAAACATGTTAATGAAAGGTGAAAAGTGTCAGGTTATGCCCAAATGAAAGCCAGGATGATTTTGTTGAAAATGCTCTGATTAGAGGTCTTGACTTTTTAGTTTTGAATCGTGATAAAAGCACAAAACAATGAAAAATAATTACATTCATAGTTTTAACATTTGGCACACAATTTGACAACACAATCCTACTCCCAAGGAAAGGAGCTAAGTATATAGTGTAATATGAGGTGAAGTTCAATGACTAATGACAACTAATCAGTATTTGAAATCATTCAATTTCTGAACTGTAGACAGACGTTTCAAAATATATCACGAGCTGAGAGAAGAGATAGAATTGCTCATACTGCTACAGCAGTGGAGGGCGCGCGCCTGTATTGCCAGCAGCCAAATAGGAAGTGATCATGGGGAACCATTTGGCTCCATCACCTCAGGCTGCTGTTCATTTTTCATGACTACTTTTGAGCCGCTATCCGAGTAACAGCTGCTTTAAAACTCACCATTTTGAGTTTAAGCTATTTTGGAAGACACGATATTTCTAAACAGTGGAAGTGGGAACTGACAACCCTGACTCCTGATTGGCTCTTAGGTTGCTATTAGACAACTTTGATTCCAAAAATGGAACTTGGCGTCAAAAACTACTGAAAAGAGCAGTCTATTCTAGTTAGCAATAGGCTTCATAAGGACAAATACACTTCCAATGACTGCTTGATTTTCTGATCTGTTTGCGAATCAACAGATGTATATAATCCTCAACTGCTGTTGTGATTTAGGGGTATGCAACAAATATTTTAATAGAATTGTGCCTTTCTTTAGCCCCTTACAAAACATTGGGCTGGGTGATCTCATTTTGATCGATCCATATGTTGTACTCACTTACAGGTCCATGATCAAAGGTTAAAGTAGTAATTAGCAGAACTTTCCAAATTTGGCACAGCCCTGCAAGCAGATCTAACTGGATTTTACTGGGCCATACGCTGCTTACGTAAATTAATATTTTGTCAATATTTCATCATATTGGTGTTTATCTTTATATCGGTTTGAAGATAAACATAACTTAAAAACAAAGTCTATCTTTATAGGCCTATCTTAACAGGCTTTTCACAATAGAAAAGCATTGCTTGATCAACCAAATACAAATATAAATGGTTTTTTGAGCAATACCAGGGCTGCCGAGTACAAAGAGCTACAACATTAGCAGCAAACTGCAGCAGCCTTCCATCTTAGGGACATTATTGTGCAGTGGCATTCAGACAAAGGTAATGAAGCCAATCTGATCCAGGACACGCTTCTTCAACTAAGCTAAATCCTGAATGTAACAGTAAAGAAGAACAAAGAGTGCTGACAGGACAAGAAGCCAGAACACAGAGGACATATCGATAAACAAAGCACAAGTAGCAAATGAGTTAACGTCCAATACCCTATATTTATGTTATATCTGGAACTACACGTAAAAAGATGTTTGAAGAATTGCATATATGTACAATTACTATACTAATATAATTCAATCTAGCCTATTAATGACTCAAATAAAGGCTAAAGAGGTGTGCTGAAAAATATTACTGGTTCATATATTGAGAAGACTATGACATCTATGGAAGTTGGAAGTCGCACCACCTGAAAATGCATAATAAAGAAGGAAAAAAATATATATATATATATATAAGTTGCACTAGAATATAAGTCGCATTTTAATAGCTTAATCACTCAACTTAAGGCTATTATTTAAATACAATATAACATTAAACACATAAGTTGCTCCAGAGAATACTATAAAAAAAATTGGCCATACAATGACAACAATTTTGGTTTATAATCCAAAAAATACAGTGAATGGTTTCAGGTCTTGTTTCTATGTTCACAGCATGACACATACAAAGCTTGAATAGATTCTACCTGACAGTTTCAGTCTTCCTCAGAGTGGTCATGTGATGTTCCTGTGACTGTCTTATTAGCTGTTTTGCAGTTTCTGGCAGTGACCTCCTACCACCCAAGACCCTCGTTTGTGAGAATGAAAAAGGCCCCCCACGTACTGCTTCATAGTCTTGAGGGCACGTCCTGCCTCTGGTGGAAGCAAGACAGCGCCAGAAATACAATGTAAAACAACTGACAAGCCACGTCACAGGAGCATAATCGTGACTACACCGAGGAAGACTACACCGAGGAAGACTGCACGCCGGCGGTTGAATCTGTCAGGTACAACAGGAAAATAAAAAGAATCAATGTATAGATGCTATCAGAAGACCAAATGCCCCTCATTGGACTATAAAGCTTGAGTAGAAATAGGAGATGGAAAACACTAACTTTAACAATAGCACATTACAATTGTCAAATAAAAACACTTGATTCCACAAATAAAGTTCTAACCCCTGTAGCTGTCCAATCAGTTTGATGAAAGATAAATTGCTGATAGCGGCATGGTTCGTCCAGTGAAGCAAATCGTGGACAAACAAATTAAAGTCCTTAATTGTTTATTGATTGACATTTCTATTCATGAATGTTCTTATTTTATGCCTGAATGATGCAGTGGTCAAAACAGAGCTGCCTCAGGGTCAGGGATCTCCTACCACAGCTTTGGTTTGAAAGTGGGTAAAATGTGATCAATGCAATTTAATTAAAAGTCTTCTAAAAATGTAAAATCATACGTCAGTCACGGCAGCCTCCAGTCCAGACGCATGAAATGGATGATGTAGTTTAAGGTCAAATCTGAAGCAAAGTCTTTCCTTTTGTTCTTTAAAATGTCATAGCGCCTTCATGACAGCTCCAATAAAGACCTCAAAAGCACATTGTACATATGTAAACTGTCAGGCGTGTGAATGGCATAGTCACTGGGACATAGAGTTAGAAAGAATTGCCTTATTGTAAGTACAACAGTGAAATTATTATGCCAATCACTCAGGACAAGATGACAGACCTGAGCCTAAATGAGAATTATCCAATAGAGACAGAAGGTTTGAAACTAAAGGTGAAATGACAAAAAAGACGATTATCGCAATAGTTATTTTACAATATTACTATTGCTCATTGAATACTATCAGTTTAGTATTGTACATTTTATATAGGCTTTAATAATATAATCGTTGACTTCACAGTTCGAACTATTGTGTTTACTTGTTTGGTGCTTTCACCTCATTGGACTTCAGCAGGAACAAACCCTTGAACTTGAAACTTGGTTAGTCCTGTTTGTGTCCTTGATAGCTCCAACAGGACACAATAGACAGGGCAGTCACAACTATTTCAAAATTGCAAGTCTCAACCAACACTGAAACCAAAAAAAGTCTAAACATAAACCAAATTCAAGCTAAAAGCTCTTGGAATTAATCTTTAAATTACAACCCTTCAAAATCTGCTTTGTGGTTTCTTTTTGCATTTTTTAAGAGTTGCAGTATAAAAAAACCATTGAAGTTTCTCAAGTCACGACAAACTTCAGAATGAAACACCCGCTGTCACTTCTTCAAACAGTTAAGGCCTGCTCTCCACTCAGTCTACTAATTGCTACTATTTCAATTCTTTTGAGTGAAATTATCAGCAGCAAAACAGACTATAACAAACGAAAACTGTGCACAGCTTCACACTGAGCGCTCATTTACATCCTACCGTCATGTTTGTTTCTTGATGTGATTTTTCATCGTTATCAAATATGTACTTTCAATCAGAACCCTCTGTTAAAGAGACACACGTGACAAAGGCGTGCGGCACACATCACAGTCTGGACTACATTCTCCCTCTTCTCATGCTATTTTCAGACACCTCTGTGGAATTTATTAGGCTGCACTTGTTGCTGCACTGCTGTGAAATGGAAATGTAGCAGATGACGAACTCAAATCAAAAGATGAGATCAGAAATAAGATGCTCGGTACTAAAGCTACACTCCAACTAACTTTAAAAAAGTATAGATAAAAAAAATGCATAACAAATGGTATGTTCCTCTGCTATAGAGTCACAATAACAAAGACAAAAAGCTTAATCTCAATATTGTTTTTTTTTTTAAGTAATGCACAGGAAGTAGGCAAAACACTTAGGTGAATTTGTGGGCTGTTGAATTAATGGGCACTTGAATACAAGAAAATAATAATAACAAATTATCATGAATCACAGTAAAATGAAAGGACAACGAATGATAGCATAAATCCCTTAATATGCAAGAAAAGCAACAATAAAAGGTTACTTTTATCTGATTAAAGAGCATTGTTAAAAACTAAATCAGTTATTAAAAATGCTCCCAGTACTCCTAGTTTTTCTTGAGCGAGACCGTGAGAGCACGAAGCCCCATGCGGAAATGTAAAAAGCGTTGCCTTAGATGTATGCATGACAACTGGGTCCTCAAGGGGCTTTTTGTGATGAATAATACAAATATACGAGCGATTGAGAAACGTGAATGAAAATGCATCTGCACCAATTGACGTCACCAGCTCCATCAGGTTCAAATGTACACTTTTACATAGAAGTGCAGAGGAAAAATCAGCAGAGGAAAAACAAAACATAACATCTGCTGGATTTCAGTCAAAGTCTGCTAAGAAATGTTACTGGACAGATGGGGATATGCCAATTAAAATATAAAACAGATTTCCCTATTGTGAAACTACTCTTTACAACTGCAGAAACACAATTTATATTAACAAAAAGCTAAAGCTAAAGATAATGGTGGATAATGAACACCACCTTTGCTTGTAGGACAGCAGTTTATAATAAAAATAACTGACAATAACTTAAATGTGCTATCATGCTAATGACATGAAAGTGAAAGAAACTACAATTGGATTTTCCAAATAGCCTAAACTTGTTTGGAAATAACGCCTTCCAATAACAAGGTCCCCAGTGTCGCATGAGTAAGAATGGGAATTATCTATGAGAACACAGTATTTTAACAAAACATGGAGTTATGATTATCATCGAGAACCCAACCCAATCATCGAGAGGTGTTTCCGACAGAGATAAATGCGGACTGTTGCCCTCGCATTCAATTTTAAAAAACAAACTATTATTTGGAATGTGAAAGAATGTCTCTGAATGTTCTTGGGAAGCTGAAAGCTGTTGGTGACGGACAGTATGTGGCCAAATCCAACACACTGTAACGGCAAAGCAATCCCAATTTCAATTTCCACTTTTGCAAGATTTCTTTCCTCATCTGTCAAAGTGTCTGACTGGTGGGACGGCTGTCAGAAAACGGTTGTGACACATGTTTAAATCGCTCCACAGAAGAAAGCACTCTCTGACATAGCGGCTGCGTCACTGATTCACTGAGCAGCGCCGCGCTTGTGATGAATGAGGCACGCACAGGAAGTCTCATAAAGTTTCCCACTAATAGAAAAGTTTCTTTATTTCCTTACAAGGAACACTTGAACAGAACTTTAATATTTTGTCGCATAAACAATGAGCATGAGGGTCACATAGTTTAGGTGAATATGAAGAAGGTTTAAAAACAATGAATCAGTTTTATATAGCCCCTTTTGGACAC
>JAPMNZ010910693.1:0-22261 GCA_029875035.1 Pomatoschistus microps
CCAGTGAACAAGTGTGCAGTGAAAGTATTCGCAAACCTCTTTTTGTTCTGTTTTAATGATTTTTTAAATGATACAGCATTTTGCTTTCTCCTCATCGCGGCTTCCCTTTCCATGTTTACCGTAAGTAACAGCATAAAAGAGCCAACCGCTTTCAAAGTGCGGACCTCTTTACCGTTCACGACGAAATGCAGGGCCACTTTACCGCGGTGCAAGACCGGAGTTTGCACATTCTCCCCGTGTCTGTGTAGGTTTCCTCTGAGCGCCCCGGTTCCCCTACCACTAAAAACATGTACAATAGGTATGACTGTAATGAGTGAATGAATGGATGGTGTTGATTGGGGGCTTTGATGCACCAGTGTGTTCAGCGTCTCGCTTCTGTGTGTGGAGAGTATGAAACAATATCTGAACTCTGAACATTGGAAAGCGCCTGGCTGACCTTGGTCTATAAATATGTGCTATAAATAAACATTACAAAAAATCTTGTCAAGAAAAGAGTAGATTTGAAGACTGCCTGTGTCACATTTTGAGGCCCTCAAGCACTCGCCTTTTAACAAAAATCTTTACTGAATTACCTTTGTAAAGTTGAAAATGACTTTTAGCTTAAGTTGTGTCACATTTGTTTTGCTCTTCCAGTTGACCAATATTGTATTTGCTTAAAGAAGGTCAACACAAGAGTCAAGATGGTCTTACATGATAACTTGCATTTTTCACAATTGTGGTATTTAAAGTTGTAAACCTACACTTATTTTGTGACAATTTGTAGTTAGAAACCTGTAGCCGAAGTAGCAGTTAATAGTAGGTAAAGTATATAACTACACTATTATTGAACATTCTGTATAAATCGTTTTTTTGAAATAAAACATCCAGATACCTCAATCTCGTGGGTTTCATGCTTAAACTGAAATTAGTTGTATAGTTAAATTTGATTTGCATTTTAAATACCACCAAACATGAATACCCCGTGACATACACATAAAAAAATGTCTTATGTGTTGCCGGGCTATTTCAGGACCTTCAGTGTTTAGAGTTTTGTTGCCACCTGCAGGCGATCTTGTGAACATCTGTTTTTGTAATGCAGTTTATTGTAATGAAATGCGTGAAGTTGCGCTTATTTATTGTGATCAACGTGATAAAAGAGATTAACTGTGTTGCAACTTGCCTTAAGAGAACTCTGCTTCATCACAAATTAAACTGAGTGAATGCTGTTGTTGTGTATTGATGTATGAAAAAGTGATTTATTTATCAAAGTATGACTATTTTATCATTTAGAACACAGTTGAGATTAAACATTTTATTAAGACGTTAAGTTGGTTTGTTTATTAGCTTCATCATTTTCAAGTTCTGAACGTTAATTTACCAGTTTTGTTGTATGGAAGAAATATGAAAGGGAATAAGATGCACCAGACTTTACATCATTTCAGTACAATCTTTATTTATTCTTAGTTGTAACTCCAAACGCCCATGTTCTATTTAAAACATAATGAATCAGCCACTTCCCGAGCTTGAAACATCCTCCTGTTCCTCTTCAGTTCTGCGGCAGTTTTGACATGGAATCCAGTAAAGTCTCAAGTGCTCAGTCATCAAAAATCCATCCTTTACAAAACAGTTGGATCAAGTCTTTCCCCTCCTCATTTCTTACCTGCATAAAAGAAAATAAATAAATTAGAACAGTCACGACATTTCACAAAAATCAAATCAAGAAAAAGTGTAACTGTGCCGGAATCTTTTTTGTGAAGAATTAACAAAACAGGCTCTTTACACTAATCACTAATACACAAAGTTTGTCATTCATTTATCCACCCGCACAATAAATAATTTTTCCAACACATATTAAATAATCCAACATTATCAGCACTGATATAAATTATTTGTTGGATCAGGTATTGGTTTTGTGCTGAGCCTTTCAGTTCAATAAGAACATTTAATGACATTCATCCAGACTTTGTGATTTTTCAACTTTGAATACTCTGTATTATCAGTATCAGTATTATCATTTCATTGGCATCACATCAAGGACTGGCGTCAGATACAGAAACATTTGATCAGTTCATCCCCATTTAACACTAGTAACATTTATAATGTGCAATATCAAATCTTACTACTTACAATAACAAATCCCTTTGTCCAAAGTTATTTACAATACTGAGTCAAAGTCAGTATTGTAAATAATAGTTTGCATTATGAGAGTTGCTAATCTTTTGCATAGTAAAACACTATCAATAATAATTAATTATTATTATTATTTAACACCTCACAGCAGGAGCATGTATGCCTTCATTGGCTCACTTAGGGACTGAAGCGTGAGCACGCTCTATGGAGGGTATTTTGTTTGCTGTACTTGGATGTAGCTCCTGGGTATTTTGTCATTTTGAGGACATTCATTGCAGTCTCTATAATTTGCCAATTCTGTCAAGTTAAATTGCAATTTTGACTTGATAGCGATTCATCTTGCACCGCTAATTTATAATATAAGATCATTAATCAGAAATGAGCATTGAGGCCACACCATAATAAGGTATTGTTGTTGACTGTCTGGCCCCAACATCCAATGGCTCCAGTCTTAATTCTTTGTGGACACATCAAAACACACGCATGTATTTCTAATAAGACATGCTATCCTTTGTAGGCCTCCACACATGGACTCCATAATTCCCAAATCATCCCCCTCCTCTCGGTCCGGTCCTTTCAACTCTCATCATGAAAGAAAAACGCAGCCACGACTTTCTTTTGAGATGCCCACGGACACACACACAGATCAGCCCGATATAAAGAACGCACACAAACGACACAAAACATCTAAACAAAAACATCAATACAGTGGCCACAATGGAACAACAGGAAGGCGCAGTGCCTGGAGTGACCACAGGGGGCCCGCACTGTGTGATGTGGCCTGAAGCTTCTCTCTCTCGGGGCCACAGTTGTCTGTTAATGGTCTCTGCGCCAAAGGGAGAGAGCATCCTGAACCAATTGGTTTGCCCTGACATGCATCCTTATCTTCTGAGTCAAGAGGAATTCAGCTTCAAAAGGCCGATTCCTATTGACTGCGGCTTTATGTGTGAACCACAACAAAGAACGCGTGTTTTGAGACAGTTGTACTTTTTAGGTTGAAGAAAAAGGTTCAGAAATGTTTAAATCGGGCATGCCATGAAAACATCACAATTAATTACAAATAAGTTGCCAAACCAATAGACCAATTAGGCAAAGCGCTAACAAACATTGGGCCAACTTTGATGATCTTCAATTGAACGTTTTACAATGTCAAATTTTACCCATTGTGTAAAAAAGTATCATTACTAATAATGAGCAAGGCAGCTGTAGTGACTTTTTTCCTTACCTGGAAGTTTGAGCCACTTGGGGACCTTCCCTGGATCAGGTCTGGGTTTAGGGGCCTGATTCTGACAGGGTGTGTCGTCAGGAGACGGCTCACTGGTGTCCATGCTCTGGTCTGGCAAAGACACTGGCTCCTCTTGGTCCTGAGTTCTACTGGAGGGAGTTTGTGATGGAAGGAAGCTGTTGTCAAAAGTAAAAGAATGGTGAGAATGAAAGAATAATGCTGTAATATGGAGAGGTTCATAGATGCCTTTTTATGGAGCATAATACTATTCAAACCACTTAACATGATTTTTATCACTTTTAAATCAATGGTGTTTCACACAACATTTCTAGTCTGTCTACATGTCTGCCAACCTCAGGAAGGTGCAACATTATCCTTCATGATTTGATATTAATGGCTTATATTATTCACTGCCTTCTTGATTGAACAATAAACAACCATCTTTAAAAGTGGTCGGTGTAGGGCTGCAACAACATCATTATCACTGATGGAAAATGTAATATTGTGATCGCAAAGACGTGTGATAATGATATTAATTGTATCTATAAATCAGGTTTTTTGCATGCATATATTTCGCAGCCAGAGTGAGGCCCCAGAATTTCTTGGTGCATGATTTGATTGAAAAGAACTACACAATATGGCGGCGAGGAGATGAGCCAACACTACTTTGGGGTAAGTAAATATCCTTATATCTAAATACATCGTTACACAGCCCAACTGAATGATTATAACTTTGACTTTATCTTTACTCTTTTTAATGCACTATGGCATGAGTCATTTCAATGGTTCTTACCTACTTGTGATTTTGTTTTTAATATTTGTTGTGCTCTCTTATTGTGTGTGTGTGTGTTCTGTTTTTTTTTTTGATGTTCATATAGATTTTAATGCATGATGTGACATGGGATGTGTTGCCTTGTGTAAGAAAGGTGCTCTTCAAATAAAGGTTGATTGATTGATTGATTATCAGCTGCCACTATTGTTCAGTCCTACTACCGCTCTTGTTGTGTTTTTGAGCTAAACCATAATAAATACATTTGAATATTTAAATACAAAAATAACATATTCATTCCCTTGCTGTGAGCGCCAAAGATGAAAGGGGAAAAGACTGACCTCCTGGATCCCTCTAATACCTTTACGACCCCTGTGATACATAGTGCTAACAAAGTGGAGCGCAACAGGTGGGGGTGACTTTTGGAAAGCGGCTCTATCTTTAGCCGGACAGGAAGAGGTCTGTGTGAGAATGTGTGGAGGAAATGAGGGGAATGGGGGCACCTGCTGTTTAGGCTGAACCTCAAAGGGATTCCAGCGATGACAGCTTTGTGACAGGAAAATAAGCTGCTGTGCGTATAGGCTCAACACGCCGCTTGTGCACACTCACCTCGCGATGGACTCGTTCGCTTGTGAGGCCGAAACAGAAGAGTCGAGAAGCGCAGTCTTCAAGTAAAAACCTGCAAAATACATATCAATACAAAGATCACACACAAGAACTAATACTAGTCAAAAAGTGAGATCAATAAAGTACATCTTATCTTATCTTAAAAAGTAGTAATATTTAATCCATTTTTCAAAGCATGTTTTAAAAAAGGGACAATATTTTAAATTACATCTAGCTAGTCTTGGCTCCATCTTTTTCACACACACACAACATAATCTAAATAATGTTATGACTTTATTAAACCACTACTCTGCTCTGGTTGCGTTTCCATTAAGCTTTAGTATGTGGAACTGTATCCTAGCAACCTACCCACAAGAAACCAGTATCTGGGTAAAATGGCTTGGTGACCATGGCTTTAAGCAACACTCTGGCCAATCACTGCCAGACCACTTCAGTACCTGCTTAGCCTGGAAAGAACCAGGTCCAAGCAGGCACTAAAAAGTACCCGTTTGTGGAAATGGGGCTTGAGAGTGTATATTGCGTACTGCCCCTTTAAATAAGACTTTGCACAAATGGTGAAAATTACCCCTCCAGAGTTTTCAGTAATGTCGTCTATGTTCCCGCTGCATTGAGGGTGCTCTGGATTGTTACGTTTAAAGGGTTAAAAAGCCAAGGGAAAAAGCATTTACCCAAAGCTTTCCTTAAAATAAAAATAAAAATTATGGACATTTATTGATTCTGTGTCTATGTGCTCTGGCTGTGTCTCCCCAATGTATGAATTAAAAACCAAATTTAGAAATGTTTGGAATTGTTATAAAGTCCCGTCCTAGATCATAATATTCATTCTTAAAATTTGGCTAAAAAATACAAACCTGTCTTCACGTCCGACCCGAAATAGACTAGTGCTCCAGGAAACAGGTCGGCCTTAAAGAGAGAGAATCAGACATGAGGATCGTAATTTTTGAAAACATAGAAAATGGCAAACACAAAACTGGCTCCTCGAACACGCGAACCACCACATCTAAGTCGCCGAGTCCTGGAGATGGTTCATAACTGTGGGCTCTGAACGCCCAAGCGTGGATCTTTGAAGTGTAACCACAAAATGAATGCTAATCAAATGGTTAGTGCACACACTTTCACCCCTGAAGCACAAACTCCTGTGAAGAGCTGCTTCTAATGGTTTTAATGGACCAGTCTGTGGCAGGAAATTATCAAGCGTGCAATTATGAAGCAGCAGCACAGACAGGCAGGCTGCTATACCGTCTGTCACATCAACGTCACGGCTATTCTTGTGTGCAGGACAAATGTGAGAGGGAAGTTTGGGTGACGTCACGTTTAAGTTACTACCGTGTCATTAAGATGTGGATAAGGACGTGTTCCATTCAATTCATTTAAATTCATTTTTGTGTAGCAATAAATCACAACAGCAGTCGTCTCGTCAACAACAATTTGTCAATCCGAAAAACAAACATCTCAAACACAGGAAATGTGAAAAATAAAACACAGAACCAGTGATACATAAGAGAAAGATGACCAATGTTCATAAATGTTTATAAATGACCTTCAATGTCCCGGATCTCCACTGTCCTTAAGACCCTCCTGCATCAGCAAGGAACAACTCAAAAAAAAAAAAACTGGAAAAAAACTCATAATTGGGCAAAAACAAGCTTCACGTCTACATTAACAAAGCACCTCAGGCCTAACTAATAAGATAGTTTCATTTTACCAATTTTACCAAAACTGTAATCTACAATTGAGTAAATCAATATGAAGTGCTATAGTTTCACTTTTTAAAATCACACAATTTTATTTGGATCATTTACCTGAATTTAATTATTAATACTTTTTTATGATTTTGAACAATTGCATTAAACAGGAACAAATTGAGGCCCTCCGATACCTTAAGTCTGTCTGTTTTTTGTGCCTGGCCTTCCTCAGAACCGTTATCTATCAATGTTTATTATAATGATTTTGAGTTGAGGGGCAGAAGACCGAGGGCACATGGAGCAGGTGGCTCTGATGATTAAGGATGGGGCTACGATCCAGGAAAAAGTGCTGGATTAGCATCAGGAGATCAGTTCAAGGTCAATTTATTTCGAGGGATAAGACTACAATGTACTGGCAGTTAAAATAACAATAGGATTTGTTATAAGAAAAGAATGATTGACCTTTGTGGCAAAAACAACAGCTTTATGGGGTCCTGAGTGTTTTATGGCTGTTCAACAATAATTCTATTTTTGATCTGTTAGTATAAAAAACTGGATATGTGTTACTACAAACTTTCCCTGTTGTAACATAAGTGCTTAAGTGAAAGTTAAGCACTGTCTATACCGTCTATAACAAATGTAGTAAAAATATCTTATCAGCATTCTAACTATAAAAACAGTTCTCAAAAAGGTATACTTTATAGCCCCGAAGGTAAATTTGTCCTGCATTTGACCCATCCTTTCAATGCCACTAGGGCTCGGGTGGGTAGGATGGGCTTGGTCAGGACAACTGGAGTGCCTGCAGAAACCCTGGACACGAGGAGACACATGTAAACTGCACGAAGATAGGCCTGGGCCGACAAAGAGATCAAACTTGCAACCTCCTTGCTACGAGACACGAGCGCTACCCCCTCGGCCACCATGATTCATCTGATAGTATTCACCCAATGTCCATTTTGGAATCATGCATTGTCAATACAGTGTCTACAAATAGAAATAGACCTTTTCCTACACACACAGTCCTCTCTTTGTCCCTTCGTTACCCAAGTTAGTTGGATGCTAAATTAGGACGGTCTGGCCTAATTGCTATTATTGCAGCTCTCTGAACAGGAAACAATGTGTTACAGTGGAGCAGCAAGCATCCCAGCTATGCGTTCACTCTGATAGGCGCACCTTTAGTGGCGGGATGGGGCAATGGGACAGGACTTGAACACGCTGCGATGGGAGGCAGAAGTGTACGGGTGCGGGAGGGGACGCCGAGTATCAAAGGGCCGCGATACATTCCTTTCTTGACATGACACAAAGTGATTAAAGTGAGCGTTTGAGAGAGACAGACAGTGAGCATGTATGCGCCTCCGACATGTGGCAGGCCAAAACTTCTGATTAAAGATTGTGTGCAGAGACTGATGTATGGCGTGTGTAGGAGATTAAGGATTGTGTTTTGTGTGCTTTTAGGCTCTAATGGATAGAGACACGGGGGAGAGGGGGGCAGCGGAGGGGAACGGGACTTTGAGAAAAAAAAACACTTGACTCGAGTCCAGGGGCAACACTTACGTTTGAAAGGCCTGTGCCGATGTTGTCTTGTGAATTAATCCCTTTGAGGAGATAAATCTTGTTTATGATCACGAAACTAAACATCAAACAAATGCTCTCCCCTTTAGACTCGCTTATTTAAAATTCAGTCTCTCTAAACAGCGGGCACACAAATACGATGAAAAAAAATCAAAGAAACACAGTTCATTGTGTACGTCTTAATTCTCATTATTGGAATAGCTCTGAACTCAAAGGCAACAAAGCATCAAGGCTGCCCATTGCTGTGAGAGAGCGAGTGCGTGTCAAGATCAAAGTGAAGCCTGTATTAACCCCATGTGCCAGTCTGGGAAAAATCAGGCCCAGCTGGGGTCAAGGACAGTGGAGCGAGGGAACAAGTGTGAGCCGGGAATGTGCCGAGCCTTTGAAGAGGAGCAGGGGCCCAAGCATCCATTTTACTCTCACTACATTTGTATACGGGCAGAGACAAGAGCTCAGAAAGGCAGGATTTGTAGCCATTGTTTTCTGAATGAGAAATATGTTAATGAAGGTATGCTTGAATGAGTTGCTTTGAGAGGGTCCTACCTGGTAAAGTGTCACTGTGGGGTCTTTCAAAATGGTTTTAGGCGGTGTTATAACTAAAAATTACAAAAATACAAAATTAGAGCACACACATAGTATAAACACACATAGTATTCTTACTCTATTCCATGATCAGACCATACTGTAAAATACAGTATGAAGAATATAAAACAATCGTAAAATTAGAGCCATTTTTTAACTGTATTCAATGACATTTAACTACTGTTTTCACAAATTTGTAAATACTCACACAAATAGAATGAAAGTTGAGGATCCTCCAAGTGACTTCTGACGAACTGCCTGAGGGCGCCCACTGGACACATGCATAATTCACGTCAATACGGTCTATGTACAGCACTTATTGTTATTTCATGTGGAAAGTCCCAGTATTGTTGTCATGCTTTTCTGTTGTTGTGTTGCCTCTGGGCTGAGGTGAGTCTGAATTACAGAGCTCTCTCATATTTGGGGTCTCAGTGTCACCTTGGTGTGGCTGCCGTCATTACAGTCATGAATGTGGTGAAGGAGCCACAAGTAGCTTTAACATAGCAGCCATACCTGTGGCTAGCCATCTGAAATGAGCTCTGCACAAACACACACACGCACACACACCTGTCTCCATCGGCCTGAAGAAGCCCTGGAGAACGTGTCTATCTGGGAACTGGATCCTCAGGACCACCTGGAACACACACGATTTGTTATGCTTATTGAATTGTATCATTCGCCACAACATGGTAGAGTGTTGTCCAAAACTGTTTCCCATTAGTTTATTTATTTTTCAAATAAGCAGTTCTCTCTTTGTGCTGCGGTCTTGCTTTCATCGTCCCAATGTGTGGAATGATTAGAAAATTCACAACCTTTCAAAGCACTTTGTGTGACCTTGGTCAGTGAAATAAATAGAAATAGAAATAAAAAGATTACTTTTTTACATACCATATATGAACTTGGTGAGGTGAACTAAATCCAATGAATGACAAGTTGTTGAACTGGTCATTCCTTGGACCCTCAGAGTTCTGAGAGTCCACGTGTATGGATTAATGAAAGAATACAAATGAAATAGAAGAAATGGGCGAGCTTACTTTTGGATACCGCTGCATCTTCTCCCTCATCTGCGCTTCTCTTAGAGCTTTAGTCATCAGAGGAGCCTCCTCCAAGACCTTCCTGCAGACCAGAAGGGATTAGCTCAGACTTAGTTTAAACAGGAAACAGTATATCGAAAAGTATGTGAACAGGACAGAGCTCTTCTGGACTGTGTGTGGCTGAAACAGTTCCCAGTCGTGTAGTGACATGGATGCAGAGGCAGCACAGCCATGGGGCAGATGCTGTATGAATGTTGTTGGTCATGAGCGAGAATCTATGGTCATCCAATTAAATTAGGCTAAATACAGCTGTTAACCGCAAGATTCATATTATGGTGAGTAATTTACAGGCCTTTCTACATAAGTGTATTCAAAAAGAACTAATAAATATACAGAATTACTCCACATTTTATATTTTACTGGGTTCAACATCCCCATAACGGTTATGACATTTTATGTTTTTGTACCTCTCACTCTTGAGCTGGGCGAACCGTTTCCGGATATCGTCGACTGTGACCTCAAAGAATTCATCAGGCAGCTCTGTGTCATTGGAATGGTGTAACTGACCGTCCATATGGTACACAAGCGACTCCCTCTCCACCGGCTACATGGGAAAGGCCAGAAAGACTCAGTGCAAAGGGCTGTCCTTAAATGTCTTGACTATCATTTGTTAAGGTCCCACTATACCTCCAGATATTGTCCCTCCTGGTTCATGTCTTCATCATACGGGACAGCGGGCTATGACAACAAAAATATTCATTACATTCTGTATCAAAAACATTGTCAAACAAACATTTCCTTACCAGAAAATATAATGCACTTTATAGAGCTATACAACTTACACAAAATCAATATAAAACAGAAACTATAATGATTTATAAAAAGGCATGATCGTTTCAAGGTTGACGCAGGTCTCACCTTATTTGACGACTTTGGTTTCTTGGCTTTGGGAGAATCTACTGAGGCCGGTCCAACCAGTGATGGTCGCACGGACGAAACCACACCCGGACCACCCAGTCTCTGCCCACCTCCAGAGAATGGGATGAAAGGGGCAGGTGGGGCAGAGAGGGAGGAAGAGCAGCAAGGCGCCTCAGTTGTTTCAGACTCAGACTCTTTGGGCCGCAGTGCATCCTGGGGGTTCTCAGCTTTGGCTTGTTGCTCAGGGATTGAACAGGTTGAATGTGTGGAGTCCTCAGTCTTTAGTGCGGGTGAGTTTGTTGTAGGTGTGACTGCTGAAGGAGAGTTTGCCGTGGGCGATTTTGCCATGGGTGAGTGTGCCGTGGATTTGTCTGTGCTGGAGGTTGCCACATCTGGAGTTACTTTTTCAGGACGCACTGGACAAAGTGTGTTGTCAACGGCAACAGATTCAGATGCTACAGCAGCAGGCTCAACGACCTTCTCATCGACCTTCTCACCGTTCTGTGCTTGTGTTTGGGTTCTCTTGATCAAAAACCTATAAAACACAATCCATTAATATGTCATCATGAGTTTGACCTTTGAAGAGCAAACATATACCCATAATCCCAGGCCAAATCTACAGACTGTCCACTTATGGAATTGGTGACGAGGTGCAAAAATATGTTTATTTTTTGTTGGGCATTCAACCCACTGGCTTAGTTTATGAATCAGTGAGGAAATTGAGAAATTAAAGACTAGATTAAGATGGACCATTTATTAAAAATATTTTCAAAAAAACTTGTCACAATAGAGAAATGTACATGTCAAAATTAAAAAGTGACAATAGGAGTGCAAGTTTTCAGTTCTAGTACAGGTGACTTATTGTACAGTCTGACAGCAGTGGGGATGAAGGCCCTGTGGTAGCGCTCCTTCTTGCACTGAGGGTGTCTCAGTGGGAGGGAGGTGTTGTTCATGATGACTAGCACACTCCTGTCCCTCACCTCCTCCAGAGTCCAGGGGGCAGCCAAGAGTGGAGCTGGCCCTCCTGACCAGCTTGATCAGTCTGCTCCTGTCCCGCTCTGTGCTGCCCGTGTATGGCAGAGTAGTATATGGCAGATGCTACCACATAGTCATAAAAGGTCTGGAGCAGAGGCCTGCTCACTCAGTCGGTGGAGGCCACTTTGGCCCTTGTCGTTATACCGTAATGTTGTACAATTTATAAAAATAAAATAAAAGGGTAACTAAAAAATAATATATCCTCAATAATTTAACAGACCTTACGATGGCACTTCCTCCTGCGAGACCAAGAGACTTCAGAGTGGCATTTTTAAGAGCGTCTTCTCCAACCACCTGCACACATGTGCGTGCGCGTCACACACACACAAACACATGCACGCACACCTTTAAAGCAACATGTCTTTTTCCACTTTGCCTCCTAATGAACATAACATACCTCATCTCTCATGTAAACGCAGACAGGGACAGCTCCTGACTCAGACAGCTGCAGCACACTGTAATATAGAGATACGAGAAATTAAATTCTTACATCCTGGACCCCGGTTGAAGATGACATCATTGTGCTGTAGTGGAAGTGAAATGTCAACAAGATACCAACTTAGTAATCATATAATAAAAGCTTGAGCAATGTCGCGGCCCGCTGAGAGCATGTGTAAACCATGTGTGCACAACCAGTGTGGACACTAATTGAGCCATAAATATTTTACTATTGTTCTCCTCAATGAAGAATATCAAAGACTCCCCTTTCACACCATTTCTATGGCTTTTATCTTGGAGTGGAGCAAATACTGATTTCATGGAAGCGTAACTTCCTCGGGAAAACGCAGTGATGTCATGTAACAGAGATGGGTCCAGCACCTGGGCCGGCACAGCTGGAACTACTGAACAACAGCTGCAGATCCCAGGAGGCAGCCGTCGAAAAGTGTGTGAAAAGGGTACAAAGAACTAAATGAGTGGAGTCAAGTTATCAGGAACAGTCTTCTAAACAATGACCAGATTTACTATGCATATACCCATTTAAAACTCATAATGAAAGAAATGCAACTATAAGTGCAGAAAACACACCTGGTCTCATGGAAGTGTGTAAGGAGTTCCCACAGAGTCTGTCCAGATGAGAAAGAGCCCTGCAAACGAGAGCCGTCCTCCATCTGCAGAGCGATTCTCACCTGAGAAGAGAAACAACGTTTCTTTTAGCCAGGAAATATTGGCAAGGCACGTTTAGTTGACAATCATTATCAATAGGTATTAACAATTAACTTGTTACAGTCCTATAAGACATTTTTTTAATCCTTACACAGACTTAAACATGCTGATAAGATGTTTTATGAGTTCTCTAATTCCATAGTGACTGATTAATAATACTTCTATTAACATTTTCTCCAGAAGCTTGAGTTGGGTCATGATCCAATGTATTTATCCCATATTCAATAAGCTATCACGCCCCAAGCAACTAATCGATTAATGAAAAATAAAACAAATTCAAACTAAACTGTAATCAAAATAATTGTTGATTATAGCCCTATTTAATGTATAGCACAATTACTACAATGACCATATGGACATACCTAATCTATTTCAACATCTAGCAGAACTGGTCACAAACTAACGGCAACGCCTATGAATGAAAAGTAATGCAAGATCACAGCTGAAGCTAAATAAAATACTTTGACAACTTTGATCATTTGCACAACTTCATCGAAGAAAACAAAGTGGTAATTGTCTTCACTGAGCAAGTCCCAGTAGGTGGTCGTTTATTAGCCCTGTTTAGATCTATCAGAGAGAATGCTCCGATAATAAAAGTGCACGTGTTGGATTGGCTCCTACAACAATAGACATGAGGATTAGTTGTTGCAGTATTTGAGTTGATGTGTTTATGTGGCTTATGCCAGAGAAGCACACCAAAGAAGATCAAAAGCAGCACCTTGGACTCGCACACACCGCTTGGCCCAGTGCAATGGTTATTTGGACAGATGATGCTAAAAGAGTGTATGAGGAGGGCCTGTGTTTAAAAGGTTTGAGATGTCAACAAGCTATCAAATGAACAAGAACCACACACCAAACCCAGACGTGCTTTAATGGCCTGGATTATAACTGTGTGATGTCATAGGAAAAAACAGCTCAGCCCCAGTTGTACTCATGCCTCGAACAATCAAGATCAAAGGAAACAGCAGAATTTAGTATGGCTATTGGAGTAGCCATTTTTTAAAACATTAGCGACTTATTAGAATGCATTTAAAGACCCTTTGCAGATGCAGGTCAAAGTGAGTCACAGATTTAATGTACCTGACGTACATGTTGTTGTATGACACATTTATAACACCATTCAAACTACACGCTCCATACACACCTGGCTGTCAGCTGCCCCTGTTTTCCTTGTACTTGGCACAATTTCAAGTTTAGCATTGTTGGGCAGGTTGGCAAATCTCCATTGTAGCGTTAGATCCAGAACCGTCCTCTGAAATCTGAACAAAAAAACACGATAGGACTATGTCAAAACAACCGATGATTAAATCCATGATACAACAAAAGTGTGGTGCAAGGTTTCGTGATGTATCACTAAGTAAAACATATTGGCAACATTCTGTACATCTCTGTTATGTGGATGATACTAACTTCAGCCCGTGATCGTCGGAACTAAAGCCGTGCTTTTTGCAGACATCCTCAAGCACCTACAGGAACAAATATCTTTAAGGAAATCACATTATATCCACAAAGCAGAAACTGATCAGTCACTGGCTAACAACAGTTAGCTATTCAAGCTAATTCGCCATTAGATTTCCTGTGTCTCAGGCAGCAGACACACCTCGTCACCAGACCGACATATTAACGAGTCTCTAAATGAGTGTAAAAGGTACATTACCTGCAGTAGCGGTGTGTTTGGAGACACTTTAACAGTTTGTCGTCTCCCATTTGGAGTCAGGACTGTCACAGCTGTGCCGCTGGCTGCCATTGTTACTACGTCACAGTGTTTACTCAAAAAAAAAAAAAACTTTATTGAGATGTAGACAAAACGTGATTCAAGAGGTTTTCGTTTCCATCTTTTCATATTTGTTTTTTTATGCATGAATATAACTACAAATTTATTTGATGCTCGATCATAAGTCTTAAAATAATTCACGAGCATCCCAGTTACTTTAGCCTTTTACAAAGTCTAATTAGGGTTAGCAATCTGGAACGTTTCCAGGAGTGGGAATGTGGATTTTTGCAAACAGCATGGACATAAGTCTAACAGATGGAGACGTGTCGGGTCAAAAGGCACATTCATTGGCCGCTCTGCCTCAGTCCACATAAGACCCAGAGGTTAATACAACTCTCAGGTCTGGGGGAAATTGCCACCGTCTGAATAAACAAATAAACATAGTCATTTCCTCCTGTCCTACCGGCTATCGGACTTCAGCGCTGCCTCATCAAATGCTCAAACACGAGGGTTGTTGTTTGTCTTTGCCACCATGGTATGCTATTATAATCATAATACACAAATGCAGACTTTAGTTTTATTCCTAAGGGCATGGAAGCTGGAGCACACACCACACTCTAGAAAGCATTATTCATGGGTGCACTTGACCTGATGTCCAGTCTGGCCCTTATATAGATGTTTATCATTAGGTCTAAACATCATGTTTTGTGTCTCTGTCTCCTATATGGAACATGTCACGTGTGCTCTGCTCCACACTGACCAGTGCTGGCAGCGTGCTCTGCTTTCACATAGCAGCACTTTCAGTCAGACCACTTCAAAGGCCCCGCGGTCATGTGACCACACCACATCAAAGGGACCTGGCGTACGCACGAGCTCTGCGGAGGGGCGTTCCCTGCTCGTGAGACCGACGCCCCGCCGCGAGCACCGGTCAGAGCATCACGGTGATTGGTCCACAGGACGACAAACGTGGGGCACCAGGAGGGGGCATCAGATATAAACCAGTGCAGGGCAATAACAGCTACAAGTCAATCTGCAACCAAGTTTCCGAAAGTCCAAGAACGCGATACATGGATATTTCACACTTAAGCGAGAGGCCACTGAAGATGTGATGGATTTCTGCGCATTTAACGTTTTGACTTGTTTCCTAGAGCGTTCCTCGTACCACAGAACTTTTCCTTGCGTTTGTTAGATATGTTTGTTTTTTAATACAAGCCAAAATGCAGCGTGTGTCTGTGAGCTCCTGCGTGCTGCTGCTCCTGGTGCACCTGTGCGCATCGGGCCAAGCCAAGAGAGTGCGCAGCAGAGGCGCGCAACCCCGCCGCGTCCAGCAGCAGACTCCCGCCTACAGAGAGCGTGTGGATGGAGCAGAGAGCTTTCCTTTGGACTTTACAGCCGTGGAGAGCAACATGGACAACTTTATGGTTCAGATTAAGAACCTAGCGCAATCTTTATACCCCTGCTCTGCGCAAAAGCTGGACCAGGACATGAAGCTGTATTTTCTCAAGAACGAGTCTGTCACCTGTAACGACGGCTCTCCGGCGGGGTGAGTCCCACTTTGAACCTTTACTAATGGAGAGTCAGACACCCACTCCCTCTCGCCACTTCTTCATCCCCTCCGGATGTGAAATGGATCAAAGGCGCAGATCAGAGAGAAGACTTTTTGTGTCCATAGAGCACCACCGGGCCTCTTCAAGCGGAGAGCTGTGGTTATGAATGTGGCCAGTTCAGATCTACTAATTAGAGACAGCTCTTTCTTCCATAAGTATTCACCGTCTTCAGCCTCCTTGCATGATGGGTATAGACGTGGAACAGGTCATTTATTGAAGATGAATAATAACGAACATAGCTAAAACGTCCCCTTTAATGGCAACATCAAACAATTTAAATCTTGTTGTGAGTTTCTTCTTCATTAGAGGTCTACTTTGCTTGTTTAACAAAGACATTTGTATGGGAGGCTTCTCTTTAACCAATGAAGCTAAAAATGCTCTTATCTCATTCAACATTTCACACTGTATCAATGCTCTAATCTTCAGGCGCCTGTTTTTTTCTGGTTTCTCCTAGATACTACCTAAAGCAGTCTAAAGGCAGCAAGCGATGGCTGTTGTTTTTAGAAGGTAAGAGGCAGAGGTGACTCGGTTCGGAGTGCTGGAAAGAACTGTCAGACCCACATATCCTCTTTGTTTTGGGCAGGTGGATGGTACTGCTTCAACAGACAGACGTGCAACAGCAGGTACGAGACAATGAGGAGACTGATGAGCTCCACCAAGTGGCCAACGAGCAGAACAGGTGATAAGAGAACACAACAATCATGTATAATGTTTTACTGGGGGATTTGCCGCACAGACTCACAGAGGCATCAGACGCTCTCTCACAGAGAGCCATGTGTTTTCTTTTTGGCTGAGTTTGCATTCATTTTTCAAAGTCAAACCAAGTTTCCCCTTTGGGCCATAAAGGAAAACCTCCTGTTTGTTTACACTCGCCTCTTTCTGTGTAGACTTTACACTAGCAGCCAGTGCAGCCGCCTCGCAGAATTAATGCAAACGCTGACCAAAGCAGGCATCCTTAATGACACCCTCACCACAGAGAAAACACAAGCAGCACAAATAACATACGTGTCCACTCTGGGATTTCAATAAAACACCTGAAAATGCCTCACCTCTTGAAACTTTTTCACTCAGGAACGGGGATCCTGTCTCCACAGCCCGAGGAAAATCCATACTGGTGGAACGCCAACATGGTGTAATTATGTGTTATTTCCTTATTTTGGTTTAGCATAGCCACATTTGGCAAGATGTTGAAACATGTTAGAATATGAATTCTGTCCTTCCAGATTCATCCCATATTGTTCCAGTGATGTGTGGAGTGGATCCTCACCCAAGTCTGACCATAGTAAGAAAACTTTTATAATGAAATACATATTGTGTATTAAGTATTCAAGTGTTCACTCCTGACTTTTCCCTCCAGATGACTATGCCTTCATGGGTTCCCTGATCATTCGGGAGGTGGTTAATGAACTTCTGACTAAAGGCTTAAACAATGCTAAAGTTCTGCTCTTAGCCGGGAGCAGGTCAGCCCACAACACTCACTGTAGATTGTTGAAACAAATCTATCATGTTCTCATCTCAAACCTTTTATCTTATATTGTCCTCTTAATATCGATCCAGTGCTGGTGGAACTGGGGTCCTGCTCAATGTGGACCACGTCTCAGAGCAGCTGAAGATGCTGGGCCACACAGGGGTGCAGGTCCGAGGACTCGCAGACTCGGGATGGTTCCTTGACAACAAACAATATAAGTTGACTGACTGTCTGGACACTATCAGCTGTGCCCCTACGGAGGGTATCAAGAGAGGAGTCAGGTTAGTAACACATACTGACTCATGGAAATTAAGAAATATGTTTATAATATGTTTATGTAATGTTGTGTCATTGTCTTTGCAGATACTGGGGAGCTCATGTGCCAGAACACTGCAGACAGGCTCATGTTGGAGAGGAGTGGAACTGCTTCTTTGGATATAAAGTCTTCCCCACTCTGAGCAGTAAGCAGAACACTCTGTTAGTTATTAATATTAATGGTCAATATTGATATTATTCTTATACACGGTGATTGACAGTAGACATCAGCTTATCCAAGTTATTTATCACCCGATTGTGTTGAAACAAAGCCCAGATCTTAATGTTTAACATCAGAGTAGTGCTTATCTACCACACCCTTCTTATCAGTCCAGCACCGCTAGATAAAACTGGTGCAGTTTAGTTATTTATCATTGGTAATAAACAAGACAATGACACAGTTCTTATGCTGTAGTGTAGTGTTTCCAATGGTGTTGTGTTTGTGCCTAAAGCTGGTTTCGCTCTTCTTCCTCAAAGGTCCAGTGTTTGTGGTGCAGTGGTTGTTTGACGAAGCCCAGCTCACTGTGGATAATGTGCACCTCACGGGTCAGCCGCTCCACGAGGGGCAGTGGAGGTACATCCAGACCCTGGGGCAGGAGCTGAGGAGCACACTGCGGGACGTCCCGTAAGACCACGCCCACATGCACACACGCAGACATGCACACACACACACAAAATAACATTTACATTTTTTATTTCTGTGGCAGGGCAATATTTTCTCCAGCTTGTCTCTCTCATGAACTCATCACAAGAACGTAAGTAGAGTCTAAACAAAGATACATGCATTTTCTGGAGTATGTGTTGCTGCTGTGACCTGAAGGACTGTAGCTTTTTAGAATTATCACATTTATTTTTTACTTTTGCTGCTACTGGACACCTGAATTTCTCCTACAGGGATCAATAAAGTATCTGACTATCTTTGACTTAAATGATTAGTGGACACATAATAGTCTTTTGTAAATGTAAAACCACTTTACATTCTGTGTTTTTTTCTCCCCAAGGGAACTAGATTAGTCCAGTTAAACTTCAAGATCAACTTTATTCTCACACTGGAGAAATGTGGTTTACATTCGTAAATGTAAACCACATTGGAATACATTTACGAATGTATTCCAATGTGGGTTTTTTTTACTGCAAATGGCAAATAAACTGAATCTGAATCTGATGTCACATTTGGTATGAATAGAATCACTCAAATTGTGCAAACATGTCAAAGGTAAAAAAGAAAGCAATTAAAGAAAGAGTGGCAATAGCAGAGCAGGTTTTTCAGTCCTTGTGCATTAGTGACTTATCAAACCAACAAGTGTGAACGTGCTCTAAGTGTGGGGTTATAAAAGACTTACAAATAGCCATAAAGCAGTTTGTATTTTAACCTATATTATTAGCTTAAAAACCACAAATATGAGTTGTATTTATAACCAGTACGTTTTTCCTATATGCAGAAATTGGCTGGAGATTCAAGTCAAAGGCACGTCTTTACCCCGCGCTCTGCACTGCTGGGACCGTAGTCTCCAGGACAGCAGCAACACGAGCCAGGGGAACCACAGCCTCCAGAGGCAGCGTCCGCTCCGGGGCTGTCCTCTGCACCTGGTGGACAGCTGCCCCTGGCCCCACTGCAACCCCACCTGCCCCACCATCAGGGACCAGCTCACAGGGCAGGAGATGAGTGTCATACAGTTTCTCAAGCACATGGGCTTCGATGTGCAGAAGATGGCCCAACAGCAAGGCATGGACCCCCGGAAACTACTGGGCATGCTCAACAACGGCAGCTGAGATGAACAACTACAGCCGTATCCAAACCTGATCTTCACCTTATGAGAACAGTCCTCATGGCGTGGCCGATCTATCTCAAAGCCAGCGAGTTTACCGAGGTGACAAGTGGACCAGGGTGCATTTGTTTGGTGCTTTCACATCCCCACAAACAGTGTAATTACCCCAATGTGCACCAGAGTCCACTACCATAGAACTCAGTGTGAACGCAGTCTCACCGCATCCAGAAGACAGAGCTGATTATTTATGGACAGCACTGAACAAAGCACAATTGGACTCACATGAATGACTTTGTGAAGTGTTGTGTGCCGGTCGAGTTAAGCTTCGTGCCTAGTTTTAACCTTGGAGGTGGCTGTACAAAGACAAAAGCACTATATCCCAGAACTTTCTACAACGAGAAGTAACGGTGCTCTCAACAGCCATCCCTATATCGTGCTGCTCTTTCTCCTTTTCACCAAATATGCTGCTTGTTCTTCCTTGGGATCATAATTTAAATATTAATTGTTACTAATAAAGCTACGAAAATATAATATCAGTTCTTAAAATAGTTGTGTGGAGAAAGAGAGGCGAGAATATTGATTAAAAATATCACATAATTTAATTAAAAATACTAACACAATGGAATAAACAGGTTTCAACATGATCGTACATGACTAACAACATACGAGCTACGTTTAAAAAAAGTATAAAAAACGGGTAAAAGTTAAACCAAAAGTTCACAGTTGGTTTGAAAGTGCAGCTAAAATATATAAAAACTATCTCCAGTTATGAACTTGTCCAGTTTTGTCCAGTTTTCTGCAGCTCAACAGTTGGAGTCCTGGAAAGAAGAACAAAGTAGATGCATTAACTACTTTTATCGATGCATTGTAAATTGTAAACTGTACCAAGGCGCTCTTGGCCAGGTCGCACCCGAAAAGAGATTTATCTCAAGGATTTGATCAATGTTAAATAAAAAACGATATCAGCCGTGTATCCTTGTCCCACTTTCGGTTCACATTAACAGAAAAACAATGAATTATGTTCTGCCAAGAATTGAATTAGTATAATATGGGATGTGTGTCGAACTGCAATAAATTGTAGAGAAATGTATATAACACTCAGCCTTTTCCAGTAGACCTCCTTCGGCCACAGATTCAAAATCTAGTAACATAATATAAAGTTTTGTAATACATTTCAATTCATCCATCCATTTTGGCCCAACCACTCAGCAAATGGAACTCATTTCGACCACTTGTATTTCACGATCACGTCACTACGATCACGATCACGTCACTACCCAATGCTCATGGCCATATGCGAGGGTGGAAACGTGTAAAATCAAATACTGATTTAATAACCTAATATATGTACTGGAGTCATCATTTTAAGTTGGTATTCTGTGACTGACCTGACTGGCGAGCCTTCGCGCTGGTGTTCGCTTTTGTTCATGGATGGATTGGAGACGCGTGATGAGAAACTTTTTGTCTTCACCCTCCTGATGGACAAAAGAACACAGAACAGAATGAGCTTTTATTGACTCCGCATAAACAGACGTTATAAAAGTTCTCCTTTCTCTGCAGAAGTGAAATCAGGGTTCAGTTACTCTTTCATTCAAAAAATTACAGATATTTATGATGAATCCTACTTTGGTTTTCACTCAATAGTGGCATTTCACTGTTGAAAGACATTGAAGACATTTACAGTCATTTCTGTAATATAGTTTAAGGGCTAAAACCTATAAACTGAGAGTATTAACTTGGCCCTTTACTGACCCCTTGTGAATGAATGTTGAATCTTTATTTATTAAAAAGCAGAACATATCAATGTCAAGGTATTGTTGATGCTTACGTTTTTGATCTGTTCTTGTAGTAGGTCGATGATTTTTCTCTGACCATCAACCACCTGACTGTGGAAGTAGATGATTATTCTGTAATAAAATAAAGGCACTATAAAATACTGCATAAATCCATCGACATGTGACAGCTGCTATTCTCACAGGAAGATGCCGGCACCAACAAAAAGGAAAAACGGGTGTTCGACGAGATAGGAGTGCGCTCTGGCCAACACCGACAGGTTCGGATTGCCTTTTTCCAGCTCCTCCACCCAGCGCTTTCCTGCCTGGATCATGGTTTTGAGCTGTCGGAACGGGCCACAGGACGATGACGGAGTGATGCTGAAGATGACACAAGAAACGTGAATAAGGAAGACAGCAACAAATACCTTTGATTGTCTTATGAGCTGAAGAATGATGAACTATTTTTACAGTTCCAGGATGTCACATATATCTAGAGTTGTCAAAACTTAAAGTGCCGTTGTAGAGCCACAATTCAATGAAGGGAATCTTGAATGAGCTACAGTGACACGCTGACCATATGACACCTTTGTTACACAGTATTACAACAACCCCAAACACAAAGCAGTGTTTTTCTTAAGAAACTGAGCATTAAAGATGCAGTCAGTGATTTTTTCCAAACGCATTTTTTAAAATATTGTGTGAAAACGTCCCTAAACCCTAAAAGTAGTTAAGTTATCATGTGTAGTAATAGTAAAATGGAATTGTAATAGTACGTAATAGTATGTAATAGTAATAAAATGGAACAAATAGTAATGGAATTGACCAGATGCCTATAATCTCCAGAAATAATTAAAAAAATATTTTGGAGCGGACCGATAAAAATGAACCAATGG
>JAPMNZ010910718.1:0-14074 GCA_029875035.1 Pomatoschistus microps
AAAGGATTCTCCTGGAGAAATCCCAGATTGATATTGTGGAGAACGCATTAGAGTTCTACACAATCATCAATCTGGCTCTTGCCAGGTTAACAGGTCTATGGTTAGCACCGACAGCTGAGTTAGCAAAACAAGCGGCAAAGTCTAACCTGAAACTTCCTCTGTCTTCGTTACTGCTTACACAGCGAAACAGTCATCCAAAAGAAAGTCTTGTCCTCTCCGCGCTTCCCGGTTCCGTCATTCTATGGTTACGCCATCCATGTGCAAAAGTGCCATATTGTTGCATATTGTGAGAAGCTAGCTCTAAAGCTAACGGCTCAGAGCGCAGGCTGCGGGGGAGGGGGGTAGTGGGGGGCGAAAGCTCCGCGGGTGCGGGGAGGACGAGCAGAGAGCGCGAGCTCATCATTCTCATTCGAAAATTTCTCAAAGTCTGTTAGAGCAGCTTTAAACTATGAGGCTCTGCAAAAAATGCGGCAATTTAAGCGG
This sequence comes from Pomatoschistus microps, assembly GCA_029875035.1. NCBI lineage: Eukaryota > Metazoa > Chordata > Actinopteri > Gobiiformes > Gobiidae > Pomatoschistus > Pomatoschistus microps. Next base: position 484 of record JAPMNZ010910718.1, read on the forward strand.
AGAATTGAGAAGACAGAAGATAAACGTGTTTGGGCCTAAACAAACAGCAGTCTGTTTGTGCCCAGAGCGAGAGCTTAGTGATGCCACTGTAAAGGGAAGCTACCTGATTGCAGAAAACATAGCATTATCCTTGCAGCTGTACAGTGAAGGAGATTCTGAGGTACATTCTGATTCTGTGGCTAACTCGTTAACACATCTAATGTCTGCTAAGATGTGGCAGGGAGCAGGTCTAACGAATCTGCTTGATCTAACAATCCTTCCTCATTAGCATGTCACTGACTGCTGAGATTACTCGAGTAGAATGCAGGTCTCACCACTCCCTACTCATCATGTCACTGACCTCGTCTATTGTTAGGGCGTTGTTTTTAGGACGTCGTCATAGATGCGAGGCAACACTAATATTAACCCACCTCCTTTGTTTAGGGAAGGTTTGTAGTTCCTCACAAAAATGGCTTCTTTCACCCCTCTCTCAAACCAACTTTTGTCTCAAGCCAGAATTTTAACCTCTGTCATTCACAGTGTGGTTGGTGGCCTTGAGATTGAGATGTACAGCCGATTGTGGCCCACTCGAATTTCTCTACAATGTTGGTGAAGTCGTTTCTGTAGAGGTTGTTTTTGTTTAGAGAAAGTGGCAGACCTACACTCCACACGAGCAAGGTCAATGACATGCTGATGAGGTAGGATCATTAGCACTAGTGGGGTCGTTAGACCTGCTCCCTACCACATCTTATTAGACCTCAGGATCAGGGGTGTCTAACCACATCCACAGGTTATAAATCTCCAACTTGCGGCTGAGCGTTCATTCCCATGAAAATGTTCTTTGAATGGAGAACGAAACGTTGGAAAACATGCTGAGGTACAGATGATGGGTGAGCAACCTTCCTTTGTTTGACTAATCCCTGTACAACTGAGAGCTCACACAAACTTTTCACATAGGGTATTTCAGAGTTGGTGCTGTTGCTGGTGCTGCTGATGCTGGTGCGTTGGACAGACCTGTTGTGACAAAGGAGGTGAGGATTTTTTGACATTTCACTGTATTTTACACCAAGAGACAGTGTGCTGCAAGTCGTCAAGAATGGATCATGTTATGGAAGTAGTTTTGTTCATTTCAACAGACTGAATCATGGTCAGTTTGATGCTTTCTCAGTGACAATAACATAACTATGGACCACACTGAAGTCAGATGGTTAGGATGAGGTGCAGTGTTAAAGGTACCTAATGTATCGTTGTGAAAAAATACCTAAAAACATAAATACTGTTTTTGGGTATTTATGCAGAGAATTCTATAGTTAGGCCCAGTTGAGATTCATTTAGCTTGTACAGTATGTGGCCCCCAGACCAAAATGAGTTTTGAACCCCTGTGCTAAAGGAAGTATGTGCGGAGAAAAAAGAGCGTTTACTACTATCCCTGCGACTGGCATATGATAAAGCAGAGGAAAAAGTATGGTGTATCTACTTAAAACGCTATATGCAACACATTGCCAAAATACTACATTATTAACATAACGACCAAAGGCATAGGGGGACATTCTTGATCCTCTTTGTCATGCAATCAATCACACCAGTCCAGGAAATAAGCAAAGTGTGTTGTTTTATCTGTGTAAAACAAAGAAAAACATACTTAGCTCTCTACATTTGCTCTCTACACAATGTCCTGACAACACATTTCCCCAATTTTAATTAATCAGCACTTGTTTGGCTGTTTCCTTTGTGCCTGGAAAATGTGATCTTGTAAAAGGCAGCGGTGAAGGCCGATAGTGAACCCAGATACCCTTGTGTTGTTTTCTTTAAAGAGAAGTGCTTTTGTTCTTTGTTTATTCGTGTTATTACGTTTATTGCATAGATTTGAAAAGAATCAATTAGAGAGGGTATATTAAAATGGCTTTCAACATATTGGCGCAATGTGTCAAAGCAAAAACAAGCCAGTTTCAATATAAACAAAAGTAGCCAGTCAGCTTGTTATTTGAATTGAGCAAGCACAAACATCCCTGATTGTTTAAAAGTTATGACATTATTGAGGATAAAAGGATCGAGACAAGTTCATATGTAATCACTACAGACTATAAACATCTCATAAGGAAAAGCTTAGGTTTCTCTCTGGAAAAACTGTGGGAAATGAAAATTGTGGGAATGAAATATTTGATCAGGAGTCACTTGAGGTATTTTCTGTATTTAACAGGGTGGTGTAATCCCTCGTTTGTGCAGGACTGATCCTAATCTGATTTGAGATTGATTTCTGGACGGAACTCTAAATTACTCTATACTGAAAACTTTTGAAACAGTCTCTGCCAATTGTATTTTAATAAATCTGTGTAAGGTTTTGGAGGTGAAAATACACTGGCATGATTCTGTAAATATAAAGTAAATGTAAATGTAAAAAGTAATTTTAAAACGTTCCCCAAATCCTCCACCATGCTTGTATAAGAATATATTTAGCCCAAGTGTTTTACATGAAACCAACCACATAACTTGTCAATCAACATGACCAATCTTTGTCTCACTTGTTCCATGATCAAGATACTCTAAAGAAAACAAAAAAGCGTATATGGCTTTTATTTTATTTCTTTAGAACTACTTGAAACTGAATGTGTTTCTCAGTGCAATTTGAACAGATATGAAAACACATTCAAACTAGATTGCTTGAAAACAAAACAAAAACTGACGCCTTAAGCCCAGAGTGAGTAGAGGGAGAGGTGTAGGGTCGGCGAGAGTTTGGGCCTGTGTCTGGTCTGAGTGTATTTTTGTAGTTGTTATTCTAAATCATCTTGTTGAGTGGATGCGGGGGTTTGTTATTTTCATAACCGTTTGATTCATTCAACCCAATTTTCAAAACAGTCTGTAATTCATTTTTTTTTTTTGCTAGGACGTCTGTCTGCTTGTTGGACACTGAAAACATAGTAGTTAAAGTCAACTTTTGGCTCAGTCCTCGTCACATGGGGTCTGTAATCCATAGTTCCAGATTAGTGCAGTTGTGGGAGTTTGCTGGTGGGATGACTGGGATTGAGACCCACTTCCACGACAAGCTGTCACAATGACTATACGTCAGGACATATATTTTGAATGTGTGCTTGAGCGCACTAAGCAACAGGAGTGTTTATGAACATGGAAAAGTCAAATACTGACCTAACAAGACCCTTTAGAAGATCTAAAAACATGTGCACACAACTGCTCGGAAAAAGCAAATGCACTGGGGTAAATCTCTTCCAAAAATGAATATGGAATACATTTTAAGATATGCTAAATCCCAGATGCCGGAATGTTGATTTTGTCGTAAGCTTTGACTAACTTGATTCAAAAGTGTGTTATGTATGAAGTCCAACATTTATTCTTTGAAGTGGTCTATGAGTAATGTGCCCAGCTCTGGTCTCCAGTCTACCACCCACAACTGGGAGTTTCATCCAGGAAGTTCTGCTACAAATGGCCAATTCAAATGCTCTGAGAAGCATCTTGTGCAGATAAAGAGGCTGAGGGACCAGCATTAGGTTTTGAAAGGGGGACTTATCGCGTAGCTGTGGCCTTATGGGTCATAAAGCAATCAGGGAAAACACCATAATTCCTGTTTTGAACATGGGACAAGCTCTGAACGGGTCAATGTAGATTCCACAATCAAGCAAGACGTTTGAATAGCTATGAACAGATCCCAGCACAAGCAGCTTTTTGGATGGTTTCCGCCTCAATAGAACAGTGAGGAAACAGGCCTCAACTCTATAGCTCTCTGGTAAACACTGTGGCTATGGATGCGTTGGGATCTATGGGAGCAGCAGTTGAGGGAAAACATCTTGAAACAATCAAATGAAAAGCATGAATAATACACGGACAAATCTTTTGGCAAGTTGATGCTGACAACAAGTGTCCTTGTTTGCGGTTAAAAAGGCAATACTCGTTTTATATTAAAATAGTATAACAAAATCAATTATAATGGGAAATGGATGGATATTACTCATTCATCAAGAGTGGATAATGCTCTTAGTGTGAGTTCTATGTGATTATTTGTGTCTTGTGTGATGTGGACTGTGAAGCGTTTTAAGTTGCCCTCCATAGGAAAGAAATCAATTGTATAATAGAAACAATGTCAACAGTTAAAATGGAAATGGATTGCTATGCAATATTGAAAATACTTGTACTCGCATATAAACTAAACTATCTAGATCGCAGAGGATTTGAATGTGTTGTAGAGGTATGCATGTGAATATTTGCAAGTGTGGGCATATACTATATGTATGTGATTAGGGATGCACACTTTGCATGCATGTGAGTATGTTACTATATCTTACTGTGTTCAATTCAATTCAATTCAATTTATGTTTGTATAGCCCTAAATACCAACAGCAGTCGTCTCGATGTACTCTAAACTTTCAACACAGGAAATACAATAGCAAACACATTGGTTCACAGAGAGCGTGATGACCACTGTCCATAAAGGTTGATAAATGTGCATAAATGGCCAGTTAAAGAGCTGAAAGGTATTTGATAAAGGTACTATAATATTACAACAATAGCTTACCTTGACAGTGTGTGAGATTGAGTCTTTTATAACCTTTGGAACATTCCACTTGACCATTGGCAATCACTGCATATGCTGCAAACAGAAACACAAAACCCAATGAAAAACTATAAAACAGAACTACACATTGTTTGCATATACAGTAGATATTTTTTTTACCACAAAGCGCTGTATTTTCTGCAGGAGATGCTTTAGCAGTTGCACTATAACTTACAGATGTGACCAACATGAAAGATGAAAGTAGGGGGATCCATGGCCGGGCCCCGGGGGAACGCCAGGCTCAGTGTATGGAAATGGATCGCCATCAAACAAAGACACCACTGCCATCCCGCATAATGTAAAGACAACACTCAACGTCATCTATAATTATATTACCTACAGCTCTCCTCGCACCCCAGAGACACATGAAGGAGTGCTTACATCATAAATATGTGGAGGAAAACGACGTGACAGGCCTAACCGTAATCATTACCTCCAGCATAAATCTACTTTAACAAGAAACTAATGTGTCCTCTGAACACTAGGAAACTCTTTCTTCTGAAGCAATAAATATGATGTGAGCTTAAGGTGCGTTTCTTCTAAGGACCTGCTGTAAATACCCGAGGTGACCATACTGTTATTTTTCGCTCTGCACCAGCACAAGGCCATATGCCCCACTAACTGACCACCACAGAGATAGATGTTAGTGTTAAGTCATTTTTATTTATAGAACTCCTTTCACGGACCAGAGTCCACAAAGTGCTTTGTGTATGGGCATGTATTTCTCTGTTTCCATTGGGATTGTTCTTTTAAGCCTTTTCACCACTACAAAAAGCAAAAAAGAAAAGTCAAAAGTAGCTGAATTTAGGACAAAGTCATTTTAATTTGAGATCTTTTAGGGCTTAAAAAAAATCAAGAAAATGTCTCTGTTGGAATGAGAATTGAGACCAAACTACTCACAAAATGCAAGATTGTATTTATTTGAATACACATCAATATAACATAACTTGCACCTGGTTCGAATAGAGGTTGGATGAAGCAGATGCTTATATGATTCTAGCCCCCATCACACATACACTGTTTTAACATGCACTAAATTCTCATACAGTGCAAACAGTAATATAATACTACCACTGCTGGTATAAGACAGACAACACACAGACCCAAACACTCTCCGACCATACACTTCTCTCCCAAAACTTGCTCTGTGCTTAAGGCATCACTCTCTTTAAATCAATGCAAGATGAAAACCACTCAATTCAATCAATGACTACCTTTAGTTTTATCTTCTTTTTTTTCAGAGAATGACTACTTTTGGTTCAAAACAGTAGCCATGCCAGCAGGTGTAAAAACAGTGGTAAGAAAAAGGCAACAATGTGACAATAATTCTCAAAGAAAGTGATCTGGGTCCAATTTAAATAGTTTGTTCTGCCATTACAAGTGGAAAGCATTACACTTGCTCATTCAGTTTCCCATTTTGAAAAAACAAACAAATCAAACATGCCGTTTATGCACAGACAAAACGAAAATCCAAAATTTGAACAGTATTTGTGTGGTTTTCCCGAGCATCTGGTCTGGAATGTGTGCCACACAGAGCTGGTGGGAAAGAGGTCTGCAGACTGCGCTGCTGATGTGGTCCTGCTGAGACCGAATGGAGCAAGCCGTCATTTCACCTGGAGCTCTACGGGGGAGAACTAGGTCAGCTTCAACAGGGCTGGCCATATCAAAGCCCTGGCCTGCTGTTGTCTGCTCACCTCATCCTCGTCCATTCAGGGCAGGTGGGGTAATGAGCTGTTGTGGTTGGGACTGGGGCTTCGGACCCCTGTGAAGGTGGGATCAGGACCAGTCAGGGGTATGCCAACGTGGGCCTGCATTCAACTCAATGAAGCTTATTACCAAGAGCCAAATGTCAGGTCACTCATTCCACTGATGGACATAAATAAATCAATCAATGTTTTTCATTATATTGCACATAATTTATTTTACACCAACCAGGATTACACCTATTATTTGTACACAACCAACAGGAAATAAAGTTTTGTCGAATAACAAATATTCAAATTCATTACAACTTTTTTGAAATAGCAGAGAGAAACCACAGGATTACGCTAAACTTCAAGTACAGTGCTTCAGGAATTAATTAGTTAATCATTAAGTTTTTTCTGATATATTTAAATCCATGAAATGCAATGTAAATTGTGTATATTGAGTCATAAATAATGATAAATGATGAATATTGAGGGTATATTTATGAGCCTCTAATGACATTTCTCAGTGGCCCCAGCTCCATGGGCCTGTGGTCATGTTTTACGATGTGCTAGTTCCCATGCCGGCTGCTTTGGGCATTTGCGTAGACAACGTGGCATTATGGAACCAGCGGCTTGCAACACTGATCTCAAGTTGTGCATCATTAGGGTTGCCTGTGGTTACAAAGAGTTTAGCAACAGATCAGCCTGACAGTCAGACAGAAGCATCCCAATCTAGTTTGTCCTCTTTTACAAAGAGCACTGAATATTCTATTGTCCATCTCCATTGAATTGTGTCTGGGATTTCATTGGCACTGGCTCAATAATATTTACCCAAAGGCTTCCACCAACTCCAATGTCCAAGGAAGTAGTCATTAATTGATTTGTTGCCAGCATCTTCATTCATTTAGACTAAACTCTTAAAGTTTGATTTCACAATGACTGGAGTAAATAGGATTAAGCCCAAGACAAAAATAGCAGACAATGAAAAAGGATACTTTTTCCACTCGGTACATAAGTAATCTATAGTTAATTTGGTACAATCCTGCAGACCACCTTCAGTGCTGATCTAGTCCATCAATCACAAGGAAAGTGAGCTGTTTACCAGCCTCTCTGGACACTGATGACCTGACAAGTGTGAGACGAAAGGGAGCCAGCCACACGGACCAGAGGGCAGGACAGTGCACTTCTGTGCCATTGGGAGCCAGTACAGCCACTGTGCCAGGACCTCTTCAGGACCATTTCTATAAATCACTCCCCCACAGTTCTATTGAACAGCGCTGCCATAGACAGGGCAAAAGAGCACTAATTACGGACCATTGTAAATCATTTCTTGCGTCGCCTTTATTCCAGTGCCTGATTAAGAGACAGTTCAGGATAAATTATTTTCTCCAGTTTATGGCATTTGGCAGTCGGACTTGGCTTGAAACTTAGAAGCACTTGGAAACCCTTTTTTTAGTGGTGAAAATAGAACAGGACAAGCTCCATAAAATACATCACATATAGGCCACACATACAAAATCTAACTTAAAAATGTATAAACGATAATGTTGTTAGGCCCAACATTAATAAACAAATATATATAGATAGATAGATACTTTATTGATCCCGATCCCTGATATAACCATATAACTATATATATATATAAAGACCTGGGTGACTCTTCTGCTGCTGGACACCTGAATTTCTCCTAATTTGGTCATATATCCAGAATATGACCAATTTATTTGTCAATACAACCAATATAGGATTCACTGATTGTTATATTGTCACTTCTGACCAATGGATAGGTTAATCTTAGGTTAACCATAAACGCAAAAGCAAATTAAAATGGGGTTAAAAAATCTGTAAGCAAAAGAGAACTGTAGACCGCCTTTATATTTCTAACCATACTATACTTTTGTACTATATTATGTAGAAATAAAGGCCATATAGTTGATGCAATACGAATACGATATCCCCATGAACTGGCTTTGACCTCGCCATGACCCAGCAGCCTATGGGAGGTCAGAGCTGAGAAGGCTCCTGTGGGCGGGGTACTGCCTCCACACCAAGGAGATAACCCCCTGGCAACAAACAGAGAAAGTGACATAGTAAAAGAGCCAACAATGTCAGTGGGGGACTGATGTCTCATTAATCCTGATAAATACTGCAGTGGGACTGCCCATGCTATTATCATGAGTAATGACAGCAACACAGTGTAGGTCACACTTGAAAAAGAAAAAACACAACTTGTGGTTAAAGGAATCCCTTGAATCAAATAAACTGTACATTTTGGTCTTTTATAACCCTACAAATAACAGCTATCTATTGTATTACCTCAAGTGGAAATATTGAAAGCAACTATTGATTTATAGTAACATGCATGGTTAGTATGAAATCACGTGTTGCAAATATTACATATTGCACCTTTAAAAAATGCAAAATGGTAGTGAAAAAACTTTGAACAAAAGGTAGAACATAGACATGAGTCCAGAAGATGTTCATTTCTTTACCCATAAAAAATATACAAAAACTATACAAACATGCTGCACTTCTCTCCAGTGTCAGCCGTGTCTGCACATACAGTATGTGCATTAAACTGATCCAATGGGTGGTTCGTTGCATTTAAAGGTACACTGTGTAATTTTTAGTGCTATCTAGCATTGAGATCTTATATTGCAGTCCAAGGTACTACGGAAGCCTTTGATAGGAAATATGAGTCTTTGACAGTGCTCCTCAACTCTGAGTCATTCACCAGACTGCCAAGGAAAGAATCCTTTAGATTGATAAATGACCGTATCTCTCCAAACGTCTCGGGCACTTGACAGTCGCGTGGAGGCGATATGTAAACAAGACCGCGTTCTGAAGCAGCACCTGCTGCACAGAGGCTCTACTGAGTTTTACCATGGATCTATTATAATACAGTATATAGGTTAGCTTTACAAACTAGAAGAGAAGATTCACATGGAGGATTGGCTAAAAGTTCATGTTACTGTAGCTTAAGCGTTTGCCACAGCGCCGCATCTGCATCCCGGTAAGGAAACGATAAGATTCTGTGTGTTTTATTTGAGGCTTCGTCCCTGAATAAGTTTAGTTGAAACTTGTGATAGTAGTTGGACTGCGCTTGGAGCGGGTCAGAACATCCTGAGACTGTGTTGTAGAGTCTGCCTCGTTCTCATTATTGTCAGTGTGAAAAAAGTTACATATTATTCACGTGTGAGTCTGTAGTGTACAAACTACACAATGTGCCTCCTGTTTTGTTAATGCTGCCTTTCAGTGTGTGTGGTTTGCGATGTTGACACTTTGCTACGACGTCGGAGTTTTGCATAATTATTTTTCAAAAAGATTGTTGTTCGGGTCGTTCTTTTACATAACTCTGGTCCATGGTTCTTTTAGAAAACTGTGGTCATCCATGGTTCCTTCTTGAAATTTGTGAAGGCACGGTGAAAGCAACGATTTCAGTACCTCATGTGAAACAAAAACGCAATTCCCGCATCCTTTTTGTCTCTTATCCACCACTGTTTTCCAAGATGGCGCATTGACACTGAGAGGACTCCTCTCTCATGGACATTTATAAGTGAAATTCTAAACCTATAAAAACAATTTAAAAAACATGGTGGAGATAAATATTCTTAAAAAGGTCACATTTGTTATTAGTTAACATGTTTTTTCATATGGAGCAACTGTAAAAATTACAAAGGGTGGCTTTAAGGAAGATCAGATTAGAAAGCTTTTTTTATGTTTAGAGATTTTGACCACAGCACAAGTGCTGCTTTCATTTGCCTACTGATTACTGGTTATGATCTGCAGCGATCCAAAGAGCAGTTTTACCCGATGACATCTGACATGCCGCTACGTATTGAATCTGCAGTTTTTATTCAATTCATACAATTATTTCTATCTGCATGGGTATTTTGATATGTCTTCAACATGGATTATAGAGCTAACAGTATAACTGTACAAGAACAATCTCCCTGTTATGTAAGTGCACCTCTCATTGCCAATTTCTACTAATGCCTGTGATGGGAGGAGATATAATATGTGTCAACATGTATTAGGAATCACACTTGCAGAAATAAACCAACTTTTGTGAAAACTAGGGGCAGTTATTTTTTCACTTCACCTCCTTATTAGAAGCAGAAGAGGGAGTGGACTACTGCCGATTCTTTTGGACTTGATCTGGATCTCATTACGCACCAGGAATCCCCAGCATGTGATTGTTAGAGGCACTGGGTCCAGCAGCCAACAGCTCAGTGTGAAGGGACACGCTGGCATAGCACTCCCTCACACATGCAAAGAGACACAAATACAGTATATATTTTATCTCTTTATCTCTCTTATCTCTGTTTTCATCTCTTGGATTTCTATCACGATAAGGCATCAACAACAACAACAACAATAAATAAATAAATGAAGAATAAACATCTTGTTTTCACACTTCCACTTAGACGAGCTTTCAATCCTAGAGAAAAGGCACATCTTTCACATCACAGCCAGGCGAGCGCACTGTGAAAGCAGTCCATCTCAAAGCAACCCCCGTACACCAAAAAGTCTACATGAAAGGCTTGGAATGTTATGAAAAAGCCCAGGGATCACATTCAGCACATTTGTATGAAAAAGGTACTACAGAGCTTCTCATCTGAAACTGAATATACACTAACTACAGGCCAGCTCACAATCTAAGCACCCTGTTGGGTCAGTTCCTCTCTCTATATCTGGACATATGCAACAAATGAGGATTCATAATATCACCAAGTTGAACAGTAATTCATAGAGCAATAACAATAGTTATAATTTTATAATTGGTGATGCCACACTGCCCACTTCATAAAGTGCTCTTCTGGAACCCAACAGCCAAAACACTTGTAAGAGTGAGTTCAGACAATGGCACTCTCAATAATAGTCTAAAACTTGGACCAATTATTTGGCTGATTATTCTTTCAATTAATCAACTAATTGTTTGGATCTTGAAAAATTCTTCTACATTTGACCCAAGTAAAGCTCAAGTGATGGCTCTGGAGATTGTCAGCATGATTCAATCTATGGAGGTTTCTGAAAACAATTAATTGATAGCTAAATTAGTCTTTTAAATATTTCAGTAATCACTTAGTTGTGATTAGAGATTATCGCTGTAACAAATTAATTAATTAAACACAACAAAACAATTGGTTTAATGGAATTAAATTTTGTCTCTAATTCAATCCGTCAGCGACTGTGAAGAAATACCAATGTATGTCATTGTGAATTGATATAAACAGCACATAAGAGCAAAAAGCCCAAGAATATTTCATGATACCATTATCAAATACTCAACAAAGACACCAGGGACTAATAAATCTAGGAAACTCGTCTGCACTTTGAGCTCACAAACAGATGAATGAGAAAGCAGAGCAGAGGGGTCACACATCATTCCTGTCAGAAACATAAGAATCACGCTGTACTTCTGGAGCAGAGTGAAGGAGCTAGGCACTTTCATCAGGCCTAGTGTCCAAACTCAGAACAAACACACTCCCAGGAATTCTAACCATTTCCAAATAAAGCCTTTCCAAGAATTATAAGACCTTAGCGAAGAGAAGGCTGTGTTTTAACTTATGTTTAATCTTTGCTTTGTTTTAGTCCTCTCCGCGTGTGACCGAGGCGTAAATATTCTGTCCCTCAAACAACGAAAAAAACAGACTATTGTGCAAGTGAGAGTCTCCCGTTCGCAAACATCAAAGCAGGACGCGGAAAAAACATCTGGGAGCCACAAGAGATCATGCCAAAGTCTTAAGAAGAGCAGCGATCTGGCATACCAGCAGATATGGAGACAGGTTGAAAAAATGACACTGACATTATGATGGATGGAGAAGACGGAGTGAGATGACGTCTGTGCCTGATTTTAGCCTGCATGGAAAACTATGGGGCCAAGATACAAGCGGCAGAAAAAGCACATCTATGAATGTTTAAATGCATCAGTCACATATCAAATAAATTCTCATAAAGCTGGGGTGAAAGTGGCTAAGGTTGGTGGAGCATTGGCCTTTGAGCTCGAAGGTCGTAGGTTCGAGCCCACCACAAGACCTTCTCCACCGACTCCCACTGATGTCTGCTATTGTTGTGTTCTTGGGCAAGACACTTAATCCACTTTCCCTATGAGGAGCGCGGAAGTGATGTTCGCTGCTTGCCTCGATGTGGATGTTTATGTGTATATGTATATGTATATGTGTATGCATCAAACTGAAATTTCCCCATTGTGGGACGAATAAAGGACCTTCTTCTTCTTCCTAAAAAAATATATTTTTCTACCTAAAAACATAATTTTTCCCCACAGAAAGAGTATGTTTGTACGGTGAGAATTTATTTCTAACGTTATGCAAAAGAAACAAATTATAATAAACAAACAACATACCCACTTGACACAACTGTAAAACACAACAAGACACAGGCCCAAACACTCACTGACCACACACCTCCCAATACTCTACATTGTGGACTGTAGTGTGAAATGTGTGAGGTGTGGTTGTAATGTACAGGTGTTAACCATGGTCTGCAGATGAAAATTAGCTCTGAAGCTATAATTTAGAGCAGAACATATCTGTCTTTGAGCTTAATGTTGCTGTGCAAAGTCAATTTAAAATAAAAAACTAGTAAAATTTGCATTTTAGTATCAATATAATAGGCTATTTTCATCTCATAAAAAAGCATCTCATCTTTTGCATACATAGAGTCACTCTTTGGGTTGAGAGGCCAAAAATACATGCATATGAACACTTTTTAGTTCAATAGACTTGGGACAATGTCATAAACTCCATCTAAGTAACAATTTTTAAGTTTTGAAGTACCCCAGCTATAATAGGTAATGTAGTTTGATTAGTGAAATGCAGAGAATGACTATGGTTACAGTTAATGAATGGGATGACAAAACACATTGTGCTTTTATATACCAATCAACACAAACAATAAAAGGTACATTCCCCTTCCTGCATGGATGACGCAAACCAGCAGCCAAGATTCAGGATCATTTAATTGTGTGTTATGAAACATCAATCTTGCAGCTTTAGTCAGAAGGGCTTACCTGGTTTAGCTGGACACTTTTGGCACTTGTTGAGACCCCAGGAGGCTCCCACACTTCCACAGCAATCATCCTGTTTTGTAAGGCCTGGCAGGGGCTTACCGCACTACAACAACAGCACAAGCATGAGGCTATAAAGTACTTAATAAACACATTGCTGTCAAATAGGGCTAATTAGGGTTAAACCAATGCAAATGTGTGCAGACAAACACAGCTTCAGCACGGATGGCACCTAGAGGAGTAATGGTGCTTTCAGACCGGGACAGTTGTTGCGTCTGCGTTCAATGCAAAGTCAATGGTGAAGCGCGTTTGAGCGTCAAAATGCACGGA
>JAPMNZ010910741.1:0-10737 GCA_029875035.1 Pomatoschistus microps
TAGTTATTGGAAAACTAGTGTTCACAAGATTCAAAACCTCAGAATATATCAAAGGCTACATTTTGTGCGTATTTCTCCTATTGTTAACAAGTAAGCTCCTCATGCTTTGATGTTCAAACGGCTCCTTTCCATGTCTCTTGACAACAAACAGTCCTTGGTCTTTTGGTCTTTGCAGAGTTCTTCTGCTTGAGCCTCACGTAAACCTAAGGTTAACTCCATCCCAGCTCATACTGAGGTGTGCCTGCCTGACTCATTTACAGGAGCAGATGTGATGCCTTTCCCAGCTCCAATCATCAGGACCAATTAGCAACAATAAAACAATAGTGGAATGCTGATGTTTACGCACTGCAGAGCCCTGCATGCATTCTGCAGGCCCATTTCCTGCACCGGTTTTATTGCCCAATGAGGATTAGTCATAGTCGGCAATGCATTTACTACAGCTTAGTTGTGGGCATACAGCTCATTAGGGAACTCAGTCATTTGACTTAAGAAACAAGACTTTACATGCATGTTATTATAACCATATTACAAAAAGTGCATCACGATGCAATTTTGGTTTCAATATTGTATTTGACTCAGGAATTAAATGAGGTGCAGAGACGAATTGTAACATTTACAACCATCCAATTTGACATAAAGCATCAAATAATCTAATTTTGCTTTATGACATTTCATATTCAACAATTTACATTTTATAACATCATTAACTCAAAGTTTTACATTTGGATCCAGTAAGCAGCAGACACATGAGACTTTTACATAACCTTAGGTACAGAGGTGAACACTGATCGCCTGTTGAGTTTACACGTCTGCAGTGAGCTGTTAAAACCTCCATAAAATGTCCTGGGACAAAGTGATAGATTGTGGGCCATGGTTCTTTAAGTGACTTTAAATGCAGCTGAAAAAGTCCTGCGTCTGTTGATGCTCAAAGTAAAAGGAGGAGTTGAGACGGAGCGTTGTTTGCCACTTCAGCAAACAGAAGTAATGTGTTTTCATGGAGAGCATAGTGTGTGCACAAATGGAGTCCCATAAATCATAATATTGTAAAGTCTGTGGTAGAGCATGGAGACACCAGGGGGAAGTATGGGAAAGTGCAGTATGTGGATGAACCAACCAGTGGCTCCATGAGGAACACCCTTTCTGAGGCTGAGGCCATGAGTCTGTGATCTCCAGAGCTGTGCTGTGTCTGAGGCCCCTGAGAACCAGAACCAGACTGGGTTTCCACACATGAGGCCTAATGAAAGACTGCGCTGTACCAGTCTGTGACTGTGGGGAGAGCAGCGTACTGTCAGTGAGCTCCTTTCTAAAACATAATCTTGATTCATTCATTTATTTAGCGTTTGCTTTTATGCAGTATAGAACAGTGTATCACTGACAACAAGGTGAGAGAAGTGTCAAAATACTATAAGTTCTGGTCAAGAGAGCACATAACAGCAAAAACCCTTTACTCACTCATCTGTGCAATAATCACTTTAATAATGTCAGAATGTGCAATATAAAACCACATTTGTCACTGTTGCTCTACTTGGTCACTTAGTCCTAGACCCTTGTGCTGCTAACATGTACACATACAACTATGTATTACTTGCTCTAGAATACACAGTACTTTCTACTTGCTTCTTATTGTGAGGTCAGGTTTAAAAAAAATATTCAATCACCAATGATTTTTGATAATCACTTGTGCTCAATGTTGCATTACAATAATAAAATAGTTTTAGTCTGAAAATAAACTCATATCTGCTCAAAACATTGTACTCACTGTTGCTTCAACTCTAAGATATATTATGTGATTATTTCATGTCTGAATTTCACTCATTTTGACATAAATTATAGTTCCCAATAGTAAAAATGATATGTAGTCTGTGACGCTAATGTTCGGAAGTGTTAGTGAACCCGTTATTCTATGGACCATTCCAATTCCGACTCATGTGTTTCATGTCAATGTGTTCTTATGGTTTTGTTTTTATAATCTGTGAATCAACAATACCCCAGCAGTCCTTCAATTCAATTGAATGTTAAAGGGCAGTAAACCCACTTTCAGACGAAGAAGAGAAGAAGAGACCCAGAGAAATCTTATGAACAAAGAGATTTTCTGTTTCAATACTATAACTATGTTGACATTATTATTACTGTATCACAATTAACCTTTATTTCAAAATGAGGACAGTCCTGCACCTTCCTAGTCCTTTATAATGTACCTTTTGTAGCCCCAGGTTTGGTCAAGTGAAATGTAGGACCTTTAAGCCCAATGAAAAAGAAGGTATTTCATCACATAGCATCAAGGACAGAAATGTCACCACAAGGGGGCAGAGGAGGTCATGATGAGATAAACAGTTTAGACTGAGAGCCATTTTAAGAAGTCATTGGCTCCATGATTGTAGTCCTCTGTCTGAATGCTATGGTAATGTCTCGTTTTCTTCCCCACATACTGCTTAGGCTCGGAGACAGTGTTTAGCTCAATAACGCTCACGGCGACACATGTGCAGTGTTTAATTCTTTCAAGTCATCCATAAAATAAATAGACACAGTTCCAAAGAATGACTAAGATTGGACAGTTGCTCAGCTTTGATTAGTTACAGAAAGAAAGATGATATATTTCAGTGGGACAAATGAAGCTGCCTTCTATCGGGTAAACAGTGAATAAAAAGTTAAATCACACATGTTAATTGAATTTCCACACGGATTACAAGGAAACAAAAGTGGTATTAATCAGCACAACGTTTACAGGGAATAAGTGTTGAGTAGTAAGTAAATGTATAAGCTTCCATCATTAAATCAGTATCTATTCTATTCTAGTCATGTTCAAAAAGACTGTTTTAATCACCAGAGGAAAAACGGTTTATGCAAAATTACACACGCCAACACAAACTGTAGTTTTAAATATTGAGTTGATACTAATGGTATTTTTATGCACACAAAAATATATATGACTGACAGTCTCCTGATTTTTTCCTACTTAATTAGCACTGAAAACAACTGCTGGTATACATTTTTTATTGAGCCCTAATATGTCTAATATTTCCAGTGCTAAAATGTGGTATGTCGGACAAATGGCATACAATACATGGTCATAGATTGCAGTGGATTAGTATTATTATGTTTTTGGCATACAAATCTGAACAGTCCTTCTGATTCACAGACTAAATTAACGACTACATTATTCCTGGACAGAAAATGGGGTTTGGAAGTTGACGCAGCACACGTATGTTTTTGTGCAAACACAGAATACAACTGAATTCCTGTGGTGATGTAAATAAAAGCTTTAAAACAATACCAAGAAAGGTAATAAATATACTGTTGTCAAAGTGGAGGCTGTGATGAGAGGACCAAACAGT
This sequence comes from Pomatoschistus microps, assembly GCA_029875035.1. NCBI lineage: Eukaryota > Metazoa > Chordata > Actinopteri > Gobiiformes > Gobiidae > Pomatoschistus > Pomatoschistus microps. The sequence goes on from JAPMNZ010910741.1 coordinate 3,336, forward strand.
TCAAACAGAGATTTTTTTTCTTCTTCTTCCAAATGGAGAATGGAGTTCAGTTCATAACATTTTTAATCAATACAAGGAAAGAATCGGCTACACGGCTCAGACCAGACTCACGGGTAGGTCAGCGTCCTCCAGGTCTAGGGGCAGTTCTGGCATTATGGGATCAAAGCTGCTCCTCCGTCGCCATGGGGACTCCTCGCACTCCGGGGCTGGGGCGGCGGTCACTTTGCCAGCCGGGTCTCCTGCAGGGACAGGCGCGAGGGCACATGGCTGGGCCGGGGCAGCAGGCTCATGAAGTGCTCGCTGTCCCAGGCCAGGCTGTGGGCGTGTCCCCCAGTCTGGGAAACATGGTGGCACGGCAGATATGGGCGAGCGAGGGAGGGGGGGGCCCGCGGGTGTACGGTAGAATGCAGTGGTGCGGCCGCTGTTTTCCTGGATGTGAGAAGTACATGTAAGTCAAAGCGAACGCAGTCAGAGTCCTGTCCTGAAATGAAAAACTACGGACTTGGATTATGGCCCGAATGAGTGGCCTGGCGTGGCTTTAGTGCTGATTCTGAGGCCAGAGGTGGAGAAGTTAGAGGAGGAGATGGTGCTAGCAGTGTAACAGTTGTAGAAGCAGAAGTATTAGAAGTAGTAGTGGGAGCAGTTGGAGTATTCTGCAGGTTTTAGGGTTTGAGTCTCAAAAGGTTGCAATGAAGGGTTGTAACAAGCACTGGTGGAGCGGTTCATGGTCGTCATTTCACAGCTTTTCATTGTCACTTTTTAATCTCTGAAAAAGAAAAAGGCATGCCAGAAAGAAGCCAAAAAGAAGGACAGAAGCACAAGTAGTGGTTAGTGACCTTGTGTTGTTGGCGACATGTTTATGCGTTTAATTTTTTCTTGCAGTAAATGTCTATGTCTGTGATAAGTTAGTAACCGAGACAATAAAAGCATGACAATACAATATTATATTAAGACAACTGCCATTCATTATCTGTCTTCAGACGGAAAAAAATAGGTTAGCGTTATCATTTCATTAGGTTGAACAAATCACACAAAATTCAAATTGAACAGTATCGCACACATGACCATAATAAGTTCAGGTAATTAAAGAACAAGAAGAGGAAACACATACAAGCTGCGGACAGGAGGAAGGAGGAGAGATAAGCAGGATGTCACACATCTAAGACAGGTGCACAGCTGCAGCAGGCTGCAGAGACAAGGCACCGCACAGAAGACACATGGACACATCAGACAAAACACACGTTAACATTTACAACACTTCAGCGGATCATGCAATATGCACATTGAGCTTACAGGCGATTAGATTTGTTCTCTTACTGACACTATGTAGAGAGATAGGAAATGGATGATCCTGTTATTAGGGTGTAAGAATATAAGGATGCCTTTTGTCACATCATGTTCAGAATATGTTCAGGATGGAGCTACAGGATGACTGGGTTTCCTTACATAGGGTTTACAGAGGCGTTTGTTGTTTAGTTTTAAAGTTTACAAATTAAGCACAACATTGTGGCTTAATTAAATAAAAGAAATGTGCCTTAAAGAATGCAAGCTCAGCAGAGATCAATGAAGCATTAGGGCAATGATGAAGAAACTCAAGCTGCAAGGACAGGTGGGAAGGAGGGAGCACGTTTCTGTTATAACAGCCAACAGAAGCATCAGATGTGCATCTGATAGGCTCATATTTCTGTTCAAACACAGCGGAGCCAGTGAGTAGGAAAAGTGGGCTTAGATTAAAGGGGGTCTCAGAGTATCTAACATACGTGCTGCTGCACTCCCCGATTCGGGATGTATACCTCTGTAAACAGGGGTTCGACAGCCGTCTGGCCTGCCGCATCTGCAACAACACAGTGCAAAGCAGGATTAGAGCCGGTGTCTGCCCATCAGAGGAGGAATGGGAAGAGACCAATGACACAGGAAAATATAAATCTAACTCAGAAAGAGGCAAGAAGACGAGCTAAAGTGGAAAAAGAGCCATTTGTAAACACCTGTGAAGGTCGGCATTTCATGTTTCTACACAATACTGACATCGGTGCACTTTATATTAACGCAGCTACATCTGATGAAGAAGACACACTAAAACACTTTGTTCTACAGTGCGAGCAATGAGTAAGACACTACAAACCAGACAGTAAGATGAGGAAAACAGACTGTAGCGACACAAGCATGCAGACAGTTGATTATGCACATATCGAACTGTATTATAAACTGTGTGATACTTCAGGAAAATCATTTGCAGTAGTTCTGCATGTTGCACCATCCAATGTGAAGTGAATGAGCTGAATGAATGAACAACACTGCAGTCCCAAAGTAGGGTCAGCAGGTCAACAAGAAGAACCAAATATATATCACATGATAACCACTGGGAGTGATCACAGGATCACTTTTATGGACCAATCTGCAGTGTTGTAATAATACATACTGTAGCAGCAGACCGCCCTGGTCCTCGTTGGGCCACTATAGCCCCAGACACAGCCTTGATCCAGCTGTGCATCTCCTCTGGACTGTCAGCCTGAAGAAGAAAGTAATGATGTACAGCACTGGGAAACATAACATTGCACAGGAACTATTTACTACTGGCAGTTTACCAAGGTCGTACCTGTATGTAAAAGGTTCTAGATGTGGTGACGACTTCGAACAGATTATCTCGCATCATGATATCACTGCCGCAAAATAAAAGAAACACTTAAAACCTTTTGCATCATCAAATTAGTGCAATAATAATCTCCTAGAGTCAGACAAAAATCATACAATAAAGATCTGTTTATTACCTCTGTTTGCACTCTTGGACTTTATGAACTTCTTTTAGTGGAATCATCCGGAGGGGCTCCTTTTCCTATGAAAACAATTCACATTTTATTAAACACTGAGATCTAGGAGGCAGAATTCTCATATTCAGTAGAAGCCTACCACAAACTAACGGAGGACACATTACAGTTTCAAAGAAGAGCAAAGACTCTGGTCACAAACAGGAGATACTTCATATCGCAGATGCCTTTGTGACATGATGAAAGTTTGACAACATGGATAAAGCCATCATTGACAATAGAACATTGTATGGGATGCCTTGCCTTTTGTTTGGGACAGTCCGTGTTAAAAAGGGGCAAGAGGGTAACAACAAGACATGCAAAGACATGTATTGTGAATGCAAAGAATTCCACTGAATTAAACCTGTTACAGCTTGTTACAACAGCAGGTAAATAAAACCAATTTGACAATAAGATTTAAGAAGATTTACCAAATCAGATTTGAAATAGCTCATAGAGTTTTCCTCCAGCAGGAAGTAGCGTCTTTTCCAGTTCCTCATCTGGAAATACATGGATTTCTTTGAAAGAACAGTTGTAAACACATGTCACTGATACAGATTGGGGGAGAGTCCTACCACAGCTCCTTGCTTGACACAGTATCCAGATTTGATGACTGCCTGTTCCTGTGAAGGCCTTCCCAGGAAGTACGGCAGCTGACTGTGGGAGCGGTGCATGGCCTCACGATCGCCCTTCTCTGGGCCATCAGCCCCTTCCTGCTGGAGAAACAGTCAGCCCCTTCTTTAATACACAGCTTCCACACATACAGTATAATCAACTTGAATCATGTTTTCAACACTTGTTTCATGAGAGAGAAAAAAACATGATTTTCTTACTTGTGTTTGGGTAACAATGGGAACTCCTCCAATAATCTCTGTCCTATAGGAAACTTGTTTCTTGGTTCCAACGACATCTGGCAAACTTCTCTGAATTTCGGAGTTGGGCTGGGCATCGGACAATTTTGGCACCTGAAATTTGGCCATATCTATTTATTTACTGTCATAATGAAGTTCAATGTTTCATTGGGGATGGGCTCACAGTGATCTTTGTAGCTTTGTTCAGAGCGTTGACCCAGTCCACAAGGTCTTGCTGGTCATTGGCTTGAAGAAAAAACTTTCTCATTCCAGCATTGATCACTAAAAGAATGGAATCATTTTGGAAAATCATTTAAAAAGTCACATTTTAGCTCTGTGGAGCAGCAACAGTCACTGACACTGTAGAAAGTGTATCGTTTATAAGCCACAGTGTCATGGTTTGACATTAAAGTCGTTAAAAAGATCCGGTCAGACAATGAATACGAAAGAATGAGTCGTTCTTAAGATGATACAGTTTTGCAGCTTAAACCGTCTTCATCATTTCCTGTCTATACTGTGGGAAAACACAAGATGAAGAGATGACACATAATACTGGTGGGCGAGAGCCGCAACGGGAAACAAAAAGCATAGTCTGTTGTACAGTGTGGCACATTTATTGTACATTTCAAATACTATTAGGAACACTCAAATAAAGTAAAGTATTTCATTATTTTCTGGTTTGGCTACAAATTTGAAAGAGGTTCAGCTAAGGTTAGGAATAACCTTATGACACTGCTGCTACACAACTTATTCCTCTCATCTTGTGACACGCTTGCACAATGCCTCTTTGGTCAACCCGGTACAAAACAGCTCTACATTTATCATCCAAAGCCTTGAAAATCAACCAAATAAAAGTATGTCATTTATATAGCTTAAAGGGATCTTACCAAAGCAGAATTCTGCCTTGGGCCTCAGCTTTGTGGCATCGCTGACCTGACAGAGAAAGTCCAGAGTTGGAAAAGCAGTGCAACATCACCTTTAACAATGCACTTCCTACAATAATTACCTTGGAGATGTAGGTGAGTTTGAGGGAGCCCACACAGGCCGCTCCCACAGGCAAGTTCTGAAAAACAAGAGAAAGATACAAGGAATAATGAGTTATGTATATTTCAGTGACATTTAATTATTAATTCAATGTTTTGACTCGCTTAAAACATGTTAAACGGCTTTGTTTTAAAATCCAACATTTACACCATAGACTGTGTTTATAGCTTTGCCTGGTGCAGACTCAGACACAAATCTTACAAATAAATAGTTTAAGTAAAAAGCAAATAAGTACTTTTCTTTTTGTATCCAGCCATTTTTTGATATGTGCTGAGGGTTAAAGCAGGACCTGGATATTTAACATTAAATTTGAATGTTTATAGCCTATAAAAAGAAGTTGCATATGCATTATTAAAAGGAACCCTCCACTGTAGACGGTTTATAAATTCTTAATGTACAAGGGCTCTTAAAATGAACACATAAGAAGTCATTTGAATGGAAGCACAGAGGGCAAACATAACAATGGTAAAAACCCAAAGCAGATTGCAAAAAAGATCTCCAAAGCAGATGACCCAGTTTCTGATGAGGCCGTTGGATTTACCTGTGGGTTGTCCATGAACCAGACCAGGCTCCCCTGTTGTGTGTCCAGTATGAAGTAACGACGCAGGAACTTGCCACTGTTCTCATTTTCCTCGATGTCCAGGAAACCACAGATGCGGTTCTGTCGGTCCACGTAAGGCATGGGTGGGTGTGGGGAGCACTGACCACACAAACTATTCCTGAAGTCAAAATGGAGATAAACCAGTTATGGCAGTTTCATGCAATTTTAGGCATTTCTTTAGGCTCTTTAAGTTAAGAACCATAGAGGATGTTTAGGCTCCGTTAGATAGTTTGTCTAACATAATAAAATGATTCAATTATCTTTGAATTATTTTGAAACCATATCCATTCATGGTCCATGGGTTAAATGATTGCCTTTTTCCATTTTTTGCTACATCATCCCCTCTTCATTCACCCACAAAATTGCTTGCTTTGTATATTTCTACCTCCATCTGTTCCGGTTTGCGACTGTTCCCTTTCCCTCCCAGAGTGTCTGTGCCAATCCTCCTGCTCCTGTGATCTCATTTGGCAAGCCTCTGACCAGCCCCTTCTGTCTCCTCCTCTTGACCCTCAGTTAAGCTGCGCATCCTCAGCAGCAAATTCAAAAAGCCAATAATTGACTTCCGTTAAGACATATCATATCTAACTTGCAAAAACATTCAACTGTTTATGTCCCAAAGTATTAGAATAGCTATAAGCTCCTGAATCCAAGATATTTCCCATAATAGTTTCCCTATATGTTTCCCACATTCTTAAATTTCTTCTTTTATTTATTTCTATTATTGATTTTAGTACTCTCTTTTACAAAGTTTTAGGACTACACGTGGTGTCTGTTTAACATAACATTTCTGAAAAAGTATATGATCTATAATCACACCATCCTGACCACTGATGCCATTGCCCTTTGGATTTACTCTTGAAGAAACTTTCAAAACTTTATCTTCAAATTACTTGAGTAATTTTCTAAACGGAACGCATTTACTCTGTCATGTCATATCAATGAGTTTTTTAAGCCACTCCATCCATACATTTTTGAGCAACTCCAAAAGAACAACTGCCATATGATCTATAAATCACAATTCACAACCGTTACTTTGTTGATGCCTTCGTTAGTTCAGTTTTTGTTTTCATTTCATATAGCATTTGAAATAATCCAAAGACATTCTAATGATGCAATCAATTATTCATTCATATAAAAGTTGCATTTTATTCCTGTCCTCTGGAGAAGAAGTTCCAGTCAGCCTTTATCTGAAAAGCCAGATAAAGGCTCTCTTTCTGCAGGCCTCTGTCCGAGTGGGTGGATGGGACAGGGCTGGGACAAAAGGCCTGCTTGTTTTTGTGTATGGACTCAGAGAAGAGAGCTGCACAGTTCAGGGTCGTCCTATATGACACACAGACTCGTGAATGCGAGTTCAATAGCTGATATTGTAATATATACATGTCCTGTTCAGCATTGTACATTACTCAGAAAAGAATACCCCTGGTTAAAATGTTTTAGTGACTAACATGTGCTCATGAGACTTACTTGTCCTGAACTAATAAACTCCACATAAGACAAATAGATGTGGGCACTAAGAACAAATGGATTTTAGGACTTGCAAAAAGCTTTGAGAGAGGAATAACCAGAGACTCAAATGTGTATAAATCTAAATGTACAAAAGTACTAGTCGTTCTCAAACTTGTTTTTACCTTCCAAGTAAGACAAGAGCCAGATTTAGCCTTTCAAGTTCCACCACTTCAAAACCAGGTCTAAAAGATCCAGTCTAGTTTAGAGCAAAAACAGGTCTACAGTAGAACACGAATTCTAAAGTGGTTTTAAATGTTCAAGGGGACAATCAGGTTTCAAATGTGGATTAAAAGGCAAAACCAGTTTCAATAATGAGCAGAAGCGCTAACCAGGTAGAAAACTACACTGTAGAAACCATAGACAGACAAGATGTGCAAAACAAAAGGACTAAACATTGACCTCTTCTGTGTGTGAGAGAAATACATTACTTATTATGTGTACACTACACTATAAACGTGGGTAATACTTTTCCATGTGAAACTTAAGTTTGCCCGGTTGGTAGAGTACATCATTACAGTGTCAGGTTGTATTCACACTGCATGGTTGTATCACATATCAGCACACAAGCTTTGTCAGCGATTGATAATAGTCCACTT
>JAPMNZ010910760.1:0-33055 GCA_029875035.1 Pomatoschistus microps
TCCATTTTATCTATAAATCAGATAATCACTTAATATCAGAAGTTAATTGGTTTTGGATCGAAAGAAAACCTTCATGCTCTAAAGCCCATATATATATAATCTTTATTCCGGACTCAAGGTCCATACAAAAGACAGCACAAGGACACCACAAGACACAGAAAAAAAAAAAAACATAAAATATAAATAAAAGGTAACAGAGACTAATAATTCATTTACAAAGACATTTGTAAATTTAAATTTGTACAAATGTAAATTTGTAAATCATACTTTTGATAAACAAAATGTTAAGAAAAAAAGTCAAAAAAAGTATGCAACTTGGTGTATTCTGGACGTGTTTTGAATAAATGAATGTCTATAGAAGTTAGAGCAGTAAAGTAATGGACTACTAGTCAATAATCTAAAAAAATGTGTTCATTTCTGTAGCCTGCATGACTTTCATGAATGATATATTTTGACCCGAGTGTGTGGACAAAATATTGTTGTGCAAGTGGAAAGTAATGTTATTCTTTAGAGAATCCTGTTGGATGTTTTGGGTGGTGCATGTGGGAAAGCAGAGAACCCAGAGGAAACCCAGACACAACACAGCATCAAACCTGCAACCTTCTGCTCTCTCCCTTTATGAAACAAAGATTTAAATAAATAAAGATGTTGTACATTCGCCTGTAGGGTTTTTCCTCCTCTTATACCATTTGAACTGCTTTTGTCCAACACTATTATAGCAGCAGTAATAATAGCACTTCTGTTATAGTTTCCCATTTTCATTAACAGTCAGGTTAATGTATAAAACAGAAGATTTTAGTTTCGTTTTTTAAAAAGTCCTGAGGGCAGTGGTCTGTGACACGTTGCATAATGAAGTCTACAAGATCATGACGCTGCATGCAAAATGTTAATGTAACCGCTAACTCAAACTCCCACAGCGCACCACAAAGTACAGACACCACTGAAGCAGACGGATGTATTCTTTGTAGAAAGAGTTTTCCTGAGATGTTTCCTTATTAATTCGGACAAAACTATATCAGATTGAATTTGATTAGAGGGAAACATGATCAGTTTAAGGATATGGATCCTTGTGCCATCTGCAAATGCATTTCGAGATATCATTCAACTATTAATGTCAAAATGTCACTTGCCAACACAATGTGTGGCCATTCTTTATGATCACAGAGCATGAAATGAAAACAGTAACTTTTGCCACATACAACAAAACAGTTCATCTCTTGGGAGCAACAATTACACTCTGCCGTCCTTGTTAGTTTCTGGAATTTCTAATGCTTTATTTACATTTTTGTCATTTGCATTTCCTCTTATTCACACTGCCAGATATTCTTCAAAAGTGATTGCGTTCAGTTTTCCCTTGAGCATGAGACCCACTAATTAAACAAGGAAATAGGGTACGCTGTGACTCTGATGTAACAAATCTGTAATGTCATGCCTCTCATTTTAATATTGCCTACCACGGTTTGGAGAAAAAATACCATGAATCCATACAAAAACGACTTAGATTTCAGCTATACTGCACTATTTGGGATTTCTATAGCCAACTATGCTGCCAGCACACTTTTATCCAGACAGCAAAGAGCTTTATCGGCCTAAGGCGTATGCCAGCAGGCTATGATCTGCAGTCAGGTGATTAAAGTCTAAAGCATATTAAGTTGGTCTATCACCATTTTGCAGACTTTGACTTTGTGGGCCTGAGCCTAGACCTGTGTTGAACTATATGTGTGTCCTTTGAAGCTCAGAAAGGACACAGTGAGTCCACAAAAGGTCAAGTTGGTTATCCCGCTGAGACAGACTGATTTGTGGCTCTACCTTTCCGAAGACAGGCTACCTGAGGTAGTCCACTGTGTAAAGCTGCAGGTGACAATGACAAATGGACTACTCGGATATTTTAAACAGCAATAATTAGGCCATGTCATATACATAATGTTTTGTGATTCTTGTGTTTCTTCTGTTGTAAAAACTGCATTAAATCCAGAATAAAAAGAACACCACCAAAGCTCAAGTAACTAAAGAAATGTTACCCATGGCACTGTTTGAGCTACATGCTATGACTTGTAGATTTGGTTCTGGCAATGATAGTATTCTCCAGCCGGAAGTGTTCAGTCCCAAAGTGTGGGGTTACAAAATAATATGGCTTATGTGGTTTTGTGTCAAACAGTCTATGTGTCAAACTCACATACACAAAAAAAAAAATATCTTAAAAAATACAAAAAATCTACTTCATTTATAGCACAGGTAGCTTTATGTATTAGTTAGAACAAGATGTGGGCATTCAGCAGTTGTCAGAACAAGTTCAAAGGCAAATCAATGCACTCAATCAATGAATGATGCTGTATATGAATATAATTTTGCTTTGACTTCACAGTTGTCTCTTACTTGACAAAATGAGCCAAAAGTTAAGGATATGTTAGAACTTGTTTTCCCTATAGCAAGTTTAACTTTAGGCGTTTTTGTGTCACACGGGGGAGGCTCAGAGGAGAGCCGCTGCTCCTCAACGTCAAGAGGATTCCACCGAGGTGATTTGGAAATCTGTTATCGATTACAACTGGCCCAGCAGGTCCAGGAGGTACTGTCTGTGAGCTGGCTAGAGAACCCCTCATGCATGATCTGTGCATGGACAGGAATTTCTGGATGTTTAGACTGTTGGGGCGACCCAGCATTGAATTAGGTGGAAGAAAATGGAAGCATGGACAAATGTTTTTGTGGCATCAAGGCAGGGCAAGTTTATTTTTGTTTCTTTATTGTTTATTTGTTTCTTAGCAAATACATAAAATAAATGAAAACATTAGAAAAGAAACATTCAAAGAAACATCACCTTTTACTATTTTATTACGAACGGTCATCGCACTTCTTTAGTTTATTGTGAAAGGTCAGACCGGAACATCCTCTCTCCCTGCTCTCGTGCGCTTGTCGCTGCTGCCATGGTAACAGTGGGCGGGGCTTCTCGGTGCCACTCCAGTCTTGATGCGGGAGATGTAGCTCAGTCCTCGGTGACCACATCCCCGCTCAGAGCCGCTCAAGCTACTAACTTTTCCCGTGCGCCGTGCCTCCTCGAAGCGGACTTTTACGCACGCCTGCCCGGACTCTCCGTCTCTGTTCGGGGCTCATTTAGCGCATGAACACGGGCCGAGCTGGACCTGTCGCACACATCCACAACAGACAGATTGGGGTGGTAGTCGGGGGTGAGTACAAGCCGCACCATGATAAGACTTTGGGGGATTGTTTGTGAATCGTGACAAAGCGACGTGGGAGAAGAAAAGAACCCGATAATGAAGCTTATCTGAGCAAAGAGGAGCCTACCTGCGGATCCAGTGGCGAGCCCCCTCTGAAGAGCTTAGCAGGATCCATACAGCTATTGGGGAGAAGTCGTGTGGAGGCGCACAAAGAGCTGATTTAATCTGAGGAGAGCTGACTACAAGTTGGGACCATGCTTGCCTTGTGCTGACTGAGGACGCGGCTGGACTCTCACACAAAGGCGAAGTTGACCACGCATAACTTTGTAATAACAGCACGCTCTTTTTACGGCGCTGTTAAAGCGTGCCTCGCATGGTATTGATCTGCAGTGTAATATTACCAGTGCGCACTTAGCCCAAGAGTGTTGTGATCACAGGCTCTCCAGAACTTTAAATGCGGACTGGTCTGCGGTCAGTGAGTGCACAGCCGAGTCGCCCGTGCATCTGGCCTTTTACTTTAAAGCTAAAGTTTACTTTTTGTCCCTTTGTGAAGCCGCTAGTATGGAGCTGACACACAGAGGCGTTTTCTTGTTATGGTGCATGCTCTTGGACTGGACTCTCCGGATCTTTGCTGAGGAGGGTAAGTCTGCCAAATGTGTATCTGTTTATTTGGAACCCTAATCCAAACAGTGTTATATTTAGGAACATGCTTATATTGGCCAGTCTTCATTTTTTCTTTTTATTTACGTTGTATACATAGTTGTCTCGTTATGTAACTTCATAGATCCATGTTGGTTAATATCCTGTCTAGATAGCAACTCTGATTAAGAACCTCTAGTGTTTTACTTGAAGAGTCCCTACTAAGTTCACTGCTCTTATTGAATCCACAATTGTATTATAATTAGGAGCCACACATCTCCAAATCAAACACAAAAGTCCAGCCTATTATATGAAAATGATATTCATGCTGGCAAAAAAAGATTTTTTATGAGCCTTCTGTCAACATTTCCATTTCCATAGGGTTTAATATACCACAGCAGTAAAATGGTAATGCATTTTCAAGTTTACCACATAAAACCCGAACAGTCGTCAGTAGTACTTCTGCTGTACACATAACCCAAATAAAAAGAACCTCCATCTTCCCATGTTATAGCCTTTCTGAGCGCTGACACCCCAGTAATAAAACTGTCCATTTGGCCTCCTGATATGTCCAGGAAATCTATTTCTAAGGCCCTGCTGCAATTACTTTTCAGTTTGAAGTCCTCAAAAGGTTCCCAGGGCTTCTTCCTCGGGGACGCTTAACAAGCTTACCCTAAAATCAATACTGAAACATTCTGGCATTGAAGCTAATACGCGACGCTGATGTGATTGCTCTAGGGCTGATGGTGTGTCTTCGGCTGGTGGTCCAAAAAGGAGAACACAGATGGAGATTTAAATGACATTTTAGCCTATGTTATTGACCAGGGGAGGGTCAAGATGTAAAGCTTTACAGGAGATGCTTATATCCAGGCCATGATTTGCATTAGTTTCAGACAGCAGACTTGACGTTAATAGTTAGATATAGCCCCGGATCAGCATGGTGAACCCTGGAAGGACGAATGATAAAGACCCAAATTAGCTGTCATAATGCAAGAGAGAATGATGATGAATGGAGAAAAGTGGTGGATTTCATTTGGCTTCATGATATAAAACAGCAGTGTGATTGTTTCCCGTATGCAGCTTCCATCAATATGTTTAGCCATGCATTATGACAGACTCTTTATCATACTTAGCTTTTGTTTTGTGTTTTTGCTTACTTTGTGTGTATTTGCTTTGTCATATCTGGAGTTATTAGAGCAAATCTTTCAGCATTCAGTGAGCAGCATATTGATTAGAGTGAGGTTTTAGCAGCTGACCTTTTGTAACACACTGTCTTGTAACCTGTTGGGATTGTAGTTTTCTTATATAACAGAATTATTACTGTGTAAAGGAATTTCTTTGTGTATACGGAAATACCATGGGAAATACATATAGACTGAAACTAACCAAAATATAGGGATGTAGCAAGTTCATTATGAATTAATCATACAAATAATGAATTGACATTTTCAAGCAAACAACTCAACGTGTAACAAGCATCTCTATGAATATGAATTATATGTTCCCCAGGGAGCTTTGTTTTGGTCAAAGATTACTATTGCAACAACACATCAGTGTCCCCTGTTCACATTATTCAGGATCTAAATGGTGAATCAAAAGATAATCAACTAATCGGTTATCAAAATAATCCTTAATTGAAGCCATACTGAAATATGTCTTCAAGGTTTTTCTTATCCTATCAATTCTTATCGTGGCAGGCACATAATTGAGAACACTACATGTTTGGAAAGGAAATCGGCTTGCTTTGAAAAACAATACTCCCTTGAACAATGAAACAAAGTTGTTCTTTTTATATTTGCCCAATCCAATCGATGGTGGCAGTAAACAGGAACAGCGTGTGAGCATGCCTGACTTCACATATTCTGTGGCAGGAACACAAATCTGTCAGCCGCGTCTGTTTTTGGGCTGGTCACTTTGTTAGAGCCACTCTGGATGCCTTTTCTGCGGGAGTTTTATGACTTCATGCTCTAGACTTTCAAAGCCCATGGGTGTAGTTTGTGTAATGACACCCGTGGATTACTGGAGGGTGTCGGGTGATGTGGGCTCTGCCTGCATATCTAGTTCAAGATGTTGCAGCATGATTTTGGACTTGGACATTTTCAAACCTCTTCTTTTTGACAAATGGATCATGGGGATTTTGTAAAATCCTGCAGACAGAAGAGAGAGTGTGGGGGAATTTGTTATGTTTGCTTTTTATGGTTTACAGCTGTGTTTCTCAAACTGTGGTATCAGCTTAAGCAACACATGTAGCACATGGATTAATTATGTTAGAGTCATTTTAGTTCACATGTTATGAGTTATTATCGATCTAATTTTGGAACTACTATAAAAACACTGTTGTCCCATTTAATACCTGTTTTGCCCTAATTTTGACCCAGAAAAGTTTTGCGTTGGATCTGATTCATAGATGGAAATACTTAGGTAAACTATTTAATACTTGGTAGGGCCACTTATTATCTTAAAAGTTTGAGAACCTTGAAATCCAATAATGAGCTGACTATGAACTGAGGATGGACCAAAATATGTATTACTATTTTGTTTTCTCAAATACAAATAAAAAACTCAGTGTATTAAGAGATTAAGATCCAGCAAGGACCACAAATGTATTGTAAAGTTCACAAATGAGCAGTAAAAAAAAGACTGCATTCAATGGGACATCAAATCATGTGTTGCATGGTTGTATACTGTTATTGTACTAAAGGATTACCTTTTAATCTACTTTATTTGCAAAAAGGTGAATTTATAAACAAAATATAAATGACACATGGGCAGTGGAAGAAATAATAATAACTTTTTATTGAGACTTCTGCTGAAAATTGGTCCATATCTGGCCAATTCCTACCAATTTCCCTGAAAACAGATGCCATCAAGGTGACAAAGTCCCTTGACAGCACCTCCGTTGGCTTGTAGCTGAAGTGTTTTATAAGGGAAGAAACCAAAATAACTTGTAATTACTGATTCACAATTGCCCATATTTTATTGTTCTATTATCCTGTTTTCTCTGTGATTAAATAAAATAAATGTTCAAAGCTAAAGCTCTCTTATCCTGTACAACTGCTCCACACTGCTAGTTATTTATCAAATAGGCTGGACTAATGACTTGGTGTAACCGAAACTCCCTTAACGGCTTAACACCCTCTGTGATGGATAGACTCCATGATGTTTCCAAACAGGTGTAGCTCTAGCACAATGTGGGCCACAGGCGCGAAGAAGGTGGCATCCAAACCACGGCTTATACAGCGTCAACCCGCCACCAGGGCATCTGCGGCTCTCGCCAAGTGTGAACAAGACGTCTAGTTTTCATGTCTGGGGTAATGGGGCCCTTCTCCCTCTGCCAACACACTCCGGATCGTCCCACCCTCTTGTTCTGCACCTCGCAGGGAATACTGTAATGAACTGAAGGGAGGGCAGATGAAGCGCCCAGCTGCCAAATCTCCCCTCCTTTAGCTCCAACTAAAGGATAAATGAGTCACTTACACACACCACTTGCTTGTTGGTTCGCCACGTGGCTCTCTCTCGTTTCCTTCTGTCTGTGTGAAAGATTAAAACACAGACCTCTTGATCAGATAATTACTTGGCTTGAAATTAATAACAAGCTTTGGGTGGAAATTAGTCTAGAGGACTCACATTTAATCTCCCTACACAGAAAAGCATGCATGCAGCTCTATACTCTCGCGCATAAAACACCCCCAAAAATATAAAACCTTTTTAACAGATCCATTACAATTTTTATAGTGCGTTTGACTTGAAAATACGAGCGATCCTGTTTTATTCCACTCACTGCACTGCCTTGAGACTTTGCTATTCTTTGCCTAGTCTCTTTTTTATTCTTCGCACATATCCTTTTCCCAAACAGTAGATGCAGCATTGTGACAAAAGCTTTGCAGCCTCTAAGCTGTAATGACATTAAAAGCATTGGCAGAGGTGATGCCGTGCTCCAATCTAGACAACACAAAAACAAATTTTCCACCCTCACGGAGAAGAAAGAATCACTTCTTTTTCATCTTAGTGTCTTTAAGGCATCCATGACGGATTTGGGATCACCTTTGTGGTCAGTGGAGGTTTAACAGATGCAAGGACTCAGCCTGTTAATCTGTCACTTCACATAAGAAACACTCATTGCATATGCTAATTGGTAGGGCATTAGCAAAGTCTGTGAAGTTTCCGTGGCTCTTTGGTCACATCCTTTTGGCTAAGTCATCTTCTCACGCACAATGAGAGGCTGCTGCTGTTGGCCTCTGTTTACTAGTCAGTTGTTTTTGTACAGAGCAACATCCAGTATAATTTGTTTAGAGCGCCTCGGTCTCACAGCCTGACAATATTTGGAAGCTTGGGAGTGATGGAGGACGGGTTCAGGCATCACAACCTGTCTTGCAGTGCCAGCAGCTCCACACAGCAGTTGTTTATGCCACACAAGGCTGTCTAAAACCTAAGCCAGCCAAAATGAAAAAGGTTATATAACACCTTTTTTTTTGGCTGGAGACCAACACTTCCAGTCTGCGAAGTGAGCTACCAGTGCTGTAGGTAAAGGCCAGAGGCAAGGTGGGGCTAATGAGCAAGAATATGCGTACCTTCAATGACGTATGTATGATTTCCATGCATACACGGTGCTGTGAATATTACCTTACCCTATGTTGCACAATTGTAATGTGTTGACAAAGACGCCAACATTTGCCCACAAGCACAACTTTGCTGTAATCGACATTGCTCTGCGCTAATGCCCCACTGTGAACAGGAATAACTAATGTATTCAAATCTTGTGCTGCACTGTTGATTGGTGCTGGTATTTTGGTGAATGCAGCTGGGTTGGCGGCTTTCTTCTGTATGTTGCTTTGCAGAAGAGGAGCAGTAGCGCTGCAGATTTTTCATAACACAATTATCCAGCGGCTCCAGCGTCTTTGAGTGTCCAAAAAGCTCTCTTAAAGGGTATGACGTATTATTATTATCCAAATGACTAGCCTTGTAAATACAGTATAGCTAAATAATAGGGCTCTCTCCCTCATATTTAGCCTAAGTACCACCTACTATCAGGTTTTGATATATTCACAATATGCATTCACTTTTCAAATAAACCGTTTTGTGGAATAGTATGATGTTATTGTTGCCAAGTTAAAATATGTTACTCTCCTCATTCAGGCTTATTTCTGTTTTTGAAGTCACTGAAGACATTAGAGACCGTCTTGGCCTTGTCAGCCCTTCACTAGTCACCATCTAAGTCGCGGCATGACTTGTTCTTTTTTTTATAAACTCAAGCTTCTTCAATCAGCAAATGTAGAAAGCTGTGGTTTTATTCTCGAGCTATGGGCCTCAATCCTTCCTTTTACAGACTTGTAGCCTTTTCTCTTGCTACTCTTTCCACGTCCTCTGTCTCCTTGATGTTTGACTGGTGCTATGCTGTTTTCTCTTGCTGACTGTCTCCCTGCCGTAGAAATGTGGATCGCTTCCCAGAAATCCTTTTAAACGGAACCGATTTTTATACGAAAGGGATTTGCATTTAAAGCAACACCCCCCGCTCCTCTTCCTCCTGCCCACCCCCTTTTTTTTCCCAAACCCGTCATCCGCAGCACCTCAATATGATGATTGGCCTTCTCAAGAGTTAAACAGGCGTCTGAGTGCCACAAGTACCCTTTCGAATCCCGCCTGTGATGAGGCGGGAGCGAGCGATTGCAGGTGGATGGTAGTTTGGTTGGTGAGAGGTGAGACAACCAGCCCCCACCGGTCCAATCCCCCCACAGCCCATACATCCATGTCAGGCATTCACTTTGGAGAGCGCTGGTCTGTCCTCCACCCACACGGTGCTCTGCCAGAGTGGGACACAATGGGGACAGGCTGCAGCAGCACGGGGAATGAGGCCACAGCCTATCAGCCATAAGCACCAAGGAGAATGGCACTCGCATTCAGGGATGGGCCCGGCTTTGAAGTGAGTCAAGGAGAAGGATGGGAAGACTCCAAACCAGACAGAAATGGCAGAACCCCGACACATAATGATCTACAAATATATAGTGACTCATTTGTAGCATTTGTATATAGTACATATAGAAATTATTTTAGTGGTCGGATATAGCGATTATTTTCGTTGTCAGATTGTCAGCGTTTTTTTAATTAGACAAAATATTTTTTTCTATCATTTGTAGATTATCAAATACATTTTTGAAGGAAATCAAGCTGGAAGTAGGGCTGAAGGCATTTTGATGGAGGAGTAATACTAAAAAAATATTTAATGGTATTATTTTTGTAAACATTTCCAGTTCCATTGATAATAAGGTGATTATGAATTTTATTAGTCAACTAATTGTTGCGAGCCTACCCATTTGCATGTGGTAATCATTTGCTCCTGCTGCTTTATATTAGGAGCATGTTTGCGAGAGTGGGATCAAGAGGTCTTTAATTAAAAGACCAAAACTATCTGTATTGTATGTCAATCATTTAAATTGATCTGATAGCAATGCTTGACTTGTGCTTTAATGAGAAACACTACGAGTAACGTCAACTTGTCTTAGAGCAGATGTGCAAGAAGAATTGATCCAAAAGCAGTAATACAAGATTTCTTCCCTGGTTGTTGGTTGTTCGATATAAATCTGGGATATGTGGCTCGGAGCGACATAGGTTGACCTAAATCTTTGTGTTTGAAATGCTGGTTTTATGTGGAAATGCAATCACTCGGTAGCAACATCATGCGTAGTTGTCTGCACCTTTATGCATGCACACGTCTCCGGTAAGTCTCTCTGGGGTTGTCTTCATATATACAGCGCTGAACCAAGTGGGCTGTCTGCTATATAAGGCAGCAGCAGCGGAGGCATTCCTGAACAGCCTGCACCCCTCCTGCCTCCACACATCTTCAGCTGCTCAAAAAGGGAGAGGGTCACTGGTGTTAAAGAACCATTCGACACCTTCTCTGCTTCATATGCACCAAATCTTTCTGCTGTGTGACATTGCTGCTTCTATTGCTTCTGTGATATTTGATTGCCTGCTACCTCCTCGTCTATTCCCTCTCAAAGTGGAGTTGTTGTCGTAAGCTGGTTCGTTTTCCTGTGATTGGACAAAAGTGCGGTTTTCAAACTGTTAGTAAACTCAAAAATTCACCCCCCGCTGAAATCAACATTCAAACGGCTGTGGAAGGGAAATGATGCCACTGATGTGAATTCAAAGAAGATCTATCTTTCCCTCCTCCTTCCTGTCCCTCCTATCTGCAAACATTCACTCTATGGACTCTCTATTAGCTGTATCTCCAGAGAAGTCTTTGTTTTATTACCCTTGTATTTTTTACAAGTGACTTCTGCTATCATAATGAAGGGGGAACATTCCGTGTATCTCCTCATAGATGTGTCAATCCATGGATGGTTTATTTAGCTGGAGTCTGCACCTTAGCTTCAAGCTGTCCACCTCCCACTGTAGATTAGTCACTGAGCGCTCTGTGTGAGCTTGATACATGCATTTCTGAAGTTTCCTCTGAAAATGCAGATAGTGCTTTAGCAAAGAGCTTTGATAAAATCCTGTTTTAAGTATGAAAGTAGACATTTTTGGAGCTCATGGATCACGGTTTGTTAGATGGATCGCTGCACTGGGTGATAGGAGATTCCCCTCAAACAGGATTTGAAAATGCTGTCTCACATACTGTATGTGATTATATCTAAAAACACACTCCTGTGGTTTGTTTTCTCAACCAGATGTCAGTTTGTCTGCTCCTTCTGCTGCTGCTTCTGCACATGAGATGTGGGACCTGAACTGTCACAAACGACAAGTTGATAATTGACTTTTTAACCAAAATGCAGGTGATGAAGCCAAAACATGTCACCTTTTCATAAAAGGTTGAATGAGTATGACAATTATAACAAAGGGAAAGAAAGCTACCGGCTACTATAATGATCGTGCATGTTGATTAGTTAGTGTGTATCTTTCTGCATAAAAGAAAATAATGCCAATACAAATGACATAAATGTTGTGGTTATGTATGTCCATTCCAAATACTTAACAGTCAATAATTCAGTATCCACAATTAATTATAGATGACCAGCATATGCCAATAATTAACTTGTAGTTGTCCAGCTGTCCAGGGCTTGACATCTCATTATTTGAAGCAACCACGAACATGACAGACTGTGCATCACCTGCTGCTTAGGAAGATCATCCGGCTTTTAGCACCACGGGGGTCCACAGTATCCACATTGCAGGGAGTGCGGCCCATGTCTGACCGTGGCCTTTCACCTCTCCCCAAACAGCACAAAGGATGAGCAGAGTTTGAAAGGCGACATACCATTTCCCAGGGTGCTTTTGTAGTGATGACACATAGTTGTTCTGAGCTGCCTTCAAGCCTGCTGTAGAAGATGAGAGCAAATCTGACGCAGAGTTTGTTGTTGTCTTGTACAAAGAACACAGTCGATGGGTGCTGCAGGCGCAGATCAGGAAGGTTTACCAAAGACTTTTATGAATAGTTTTCCCAGGTTTCCATTGAAACCCTAGAACACTGTTTGGGATGTATAGCCAACCTGATACACGAGTTATCATCTAAGACTTTTACATGTTTTTGTTTATTGCATTATAAATATTATATAATGTTATGTATTTCAAATAAGTATAATGGGGGTTGTCTAG
This sequence comes from Pomatoschistus microps, assembly GCA_029875035.1. Taxonomy (NCBI): domain Eukaryota; kingdom Metazoa; phylum Chordata; class Actinopteri; order Gobiiformes; family Gobiidae; genus Pomatoschistus; species Pomatoschistus microps. The sequence goes on from JAPMNZ010910760.1 coordinate 12,405, forward strand.
AGATAACATTTCACCATGTTTTTATATCTAGTTGCACAATCAGATACCGGTACAGAACAGCCAACTCTCCTCAGAATATAATAAATGGTCCACTTCTTTGAGCTGCTGGATAATTGACGGCCATATTGACACACAACAGCCTTTTTAACATGATCTGAAAAAACCTGCAACCTGCCAAAGAACAACCAAATGTCTCCAAATGTAATTGCCTTTTGTAACCACATGTGTCAGGCTTTAATGAGGTCATGCATCGGATTTCAAAGACCATGACGACAATATACCAGTTGTATTGAACTAAATCATAGTGGAAGTTTTATTAAGCTGCTGTGTATATGTCCTACTCTGTATCAGTTTCCCAAGCCCAAGTCTACCCCGGATATCTATTTAGTGTCAATAAAAACATGGATTTTACAGTTTAGTCAAGTTGGCAGCGCAATAGTCTTTTATAGTAGTGTCCTCCCAAATCTAATGATTCAAGAAAATGCTTTTAACTTGCTTCTAATTCATTCCCATCTCAATGCTTCTTCACCCCAGAAAGCCACCAGGGAGTCGGCAAAGCCTGCAACATTGTTCTCCTGAAGGCTTTTTTAGTTTTTCATCGAGTTATTTCTGAGGAGAGCAGGAGAAAAGTGCTGGCCATAATTGGAAGTAGCGGGAGGTGAATTCACTGCAAGGCCCGATCAATATCCCAAAGAAGAGAAATATGCTCTAAAGGCAACGCATTCAAATCAATCATTCACAACACAGCACTGGTCATTAAAAGTTTAGCCTTCAAGATGTTTTATTCGGGACGTCTTTGAATGATTAACTATTAGCCAAATCTTTAAATGTCGACAATTTTCCTTTTTTGGCAGAACATAGGCGGCACTGCTGTGTCTGGTCGTGTGAGAACAGTCAATGGCCTTACAGTCAGGCTATGTGTTTTGTTTGTCTAAAGAAAAATGCAGTCAGCGTCCAAGATGTACAAGCAGTGCTGAGCAGTTGACACCATGGGTCAAAACTCATTACTTGTGGGCGGCGCTCTAGAAACACCACTGAACCCAGTATGTCTCAAATTCCCCCTAACCCTCAGTTAACCCCTTTTTTGTACAAAGTTCAACTCTGAAAAAAAGTCCCCCACCTTTTATTAACCACGGCATAAGATTTTGGGGCAGGTGTGCAAACATGCTGTGTGAGAGCTTTGGAGAAGTCACAATTATTGGTTGTGTTTGTTATGAGAATTTGAAGGTCACCCCAAGGGCATTGCACACACACACACGCACGCACACACACGCACACGCACATGCACACACTAACACACGCACACACACGCACACACACGCACTCCTTATATATATTACTCAGCCCCAACACATTTCAGCCAACATACAGTAATTTGAACGGTTCAAATTTATATTAAACAATATGCTGTTTGGTGAAACAGAGCCTTCCCATTTCTCTTCTGCTTCATTATTACAAAAATGAGATTCAGATGTAGGTATTTTTTGCCACTGGGCTTCCTCTTATGAAGTGTTTACTTAAAGTTATTCTTCATGCCATTAATTCTCCTCAATACTCCTTTGTTCCACCATTTCCGTTTGCAAAATCCTACCTGAGCTAAAATTAGAGAAGATTAATATGGTTCTTTCCTCTGAACTAGAAACATAAATCTGAACAAAACCAGAAATCTCACATTCACTTCTATAGGCTTCAAAAGGTAGAATTTATGTGTATCTCTGCTGTTGCTTTTGACCTTAGACACTGTAGCGGTGGAAAAGTCGGCCTCCTCAAATCCAAAACATGGACGGGAAATCATTAAAGCCGTAGTGTGTCCATTGGGCACTCAAATACTGAGTAAACTTGAGCCAAAAGATGCAGAGGTCAGTTATCAGAGACGTGTACTTAATCCTCACTGCTTTGGGTCAGCGGCGGCAGTTCCCAGCTGCGTGGCTGGTGCCGCGGGTGTCTTTGGTTTCTGTCCAGTTTGAGGCTTCCTCCCTGATCCAGGCCACACATCCTGCCACGGGACGCCGACCAAGCACCTACAGACATTTAGAAATGAGAAAGACAAAGTGCTGTGTCGGCCATTAAAACTCAGCTCCTGACTCCATACGTTTGGGGAGCTTCAAAGGCTTTTGTTCAGTGGGAAATGAAAGGGTTAAGAAGTCAGCACCGTTATATGAACATAGTGTTTATATAATACAGGCATTGACATGAAACATCTCTCTATTGCAAAAGACTTTTCACATTAAAAACAGTTAACTCACTTTCTTATCTTATCTCTTATAATTATTAGGCATGTTCTAAGACTGATAATGGTATTGGCAGAAGCACCAACATTTCAACATTTTCAGAGAGTACATTAAATTCACTGATCTGAATCATTCTCACCGCTGTTTCCTGAGCAGTTGTAAAATGCTGCACTCAAAACAGAATATATGTGTCTCTCTCTGATGCTGCATACAGCTTTTGGAGACACAACTTTGAACAAATACACCAGGATAAAAATACTGTCCAAAAGCAGTGATAGCAGCACTTTGTACCCATGATGTATAATGGCATAATTATTACTTTGTACTGGGCTTCCCTGAATCAGACCTTATTCATTCAACACTTGAACTAGCTAAATGTATCCTTGTCTTGTTAATTTGCGTAACTATAATGATCTATATATACCACAATGTGTTTTTTTATTCACAACAATCAATCTGTGCTGTTTTGGTTTTAGGCAGTGGGGCTAGGAATGTATGTAAGGCTTTGTTTTTATACGGAGGCGATGCGACAGTAAAACGTAAGAGTTGGGTTTGGCCTACAGTTTTCATGGAGATGGTGTTTCAGGGGGGTGCAAACGCAAGCGTCGAGAACCAGCCTACAGAGTGGGGGGCTTTTGTACATCCGCGTGAAGAAAAAGGTGTGAATTATCTGCCTGCTATGACCCCCACCTCCCCGCACGTACATTTGGACCTGCGCAAAAGAAACCAGTTTCAATTTCTATTTTTGCAGCTGCTGTTAAATGCAGAATTATGTTGGTGCATTCTTTCACGTCTTTGCAGTGGCCTGAGGAGGATGTTGTTGAGGAAGTGGTTCTACTGCTGGAGGTCGTGCATGTTGTTATAAACTGCGTACTACTGGCCGGCCGCTTGAACTACATTCTTTTCCGTTGCCATCTAAACACTGTGCAGGAGCCTGGTCGCAAAACTGCTGTTGGACACCTGAATTTCTCCTACGGGGGATCAATAAAGTATCTATCTATCTAAACGGGGCCTTAATGTAAACAGCCGGAGTGTCGTCAACCATTAACGCCTCTGTCTCTCTCCTCCCATCTCTATACATCTGAGACTTCAAAAGGCCTTTGTTAAACATTAGTGGAAGGGGTTAAGGAATGATTTGTGGAGTGACCGTGCTGAAAGATGTGAATATTCCACTCCACCAAAGACCAGGAGACAGGAAAGGGACAGCAGCAGCAGGAAACCAACAGTCTAATCCCTCTAGACAAAACTTACTCCGACAAAGCCACTACTGACCATTAACTTCTAAACATCCATGTCCTCATGCGTACACCCCACTCCCAAACAATGGAGACAAGTGACGGGAAGGTCCCTGTGCTGAAACTGGCAGGTTTAATGTGTGCATGCAAGCAGATAACCTCAAAGGCCAAGGACAGTGCTAACTTTAAAAAGGGATTCTGACCCATGTTTATGTAAGAACTGTCAGGATTCTTCACATCATATTTTCATTGACTACATTTCAACAGGAAGAATGTTCCTCAAGCACTACATATGATCTTTTTTCTTTTTTTTCTCTCTCTGCCCGGGAGGTAAGGTGATCACCAGTGTTTGTTTGTCTGTGATCAACTTAACTAAAAAGGTTACATGGGAGGATTTGGACAACATTATCAGGAAAATGTGGAATGAACAAATGATTTAATTTAAGAGTTGACATGAATCACTGTCTTGATGCAGGATTATTTCAAGGAATGGAATTGCATTTCTGGGCGGAAGTCTCTGCTTTGTGGTTGCCTTTATAATTGTAAATACATTTGTTATCCTTGAAGATCTGTTAGGTGGGATTATCAAGGTGGTCTAACTAGGCTTGGTCCTGTCTCATGTGTCGGAGAACCCTCTCCAGACTCCTTTCCCCTGATACTCAGACTATGTAATTGTTTTGCTCTTCCTTTATATAACAAAAAAACACATCCAGCATTAGACTATGCATTGATCCAGATACAAAGTTATCGAGGAGTCCCCGATATCCATCAAAATACTGATGTTTGTGATATAAGTGTAGCTCACTGCCTGTTGTCTCATAAGGATCAGTTTTCATGGTTACATGTGAACGCGACCACATTAGAAACCAGCACCTCCAAACACAACGCTTTGTCATACCTCAATTATTGTTCACAGGCTACTCGTCTTTAACAATCTAATTCTCTTTTCATTCAGTTTTGCTTTGTAAACCCACACAAACACACAGTGTAAGCAGACCTTTGGCAAATGTAGTCTTGTTCACTTTGAGCATTTGATTTTCAGAGTTGCACATTTGAACGCATGAATATTTACAGAATTCTCCTCATGTTACAAAACCAAAATGGAAATATTTACATTTCTAACATAGGTATGGCTTTCCCAACTGCACTTAAAGGCATCTTGGCATAATCCAGTTTACATTGTTACATGATGGATTCATTTGAACATGGATGCTCAGACACCAAAACACAAAAGTGGCATTTATTTTTAATTTTTAAGTCTGTGTGTAATCTTTAATATGCACCTTATGTTGATAAGGACAAGTAAAACAATAGTATTGGTTGAAGTGTTTTCTCACATTTAAAGCTACCCTATTTGAAGCAACGGCTGTGTTCATTGTTATGTAAATCCATCCTAAAGCTGTAAAGATTTGTAAACAATGACCAACGTAAAATAACTTTAATATAAGTTTGAAATCACTTAATGTCCCACATCCTCTTGTATCAGGCAGCGTCAACATATTCGCTTTACAGAATTTAAAACTCATAGCATTCATCTTCAGTACTTTGAATTATGAGTGATACTGAGACATTTTTTATACTTCTATAAATATCATTTTACTTCCTCAGGATATAGGACAGATTCATTGTGTCATCTTTCGAGTGAAATAATGTTGGGAGCTCATTTGAAATGCAAATTTACAAAATACCGTACATCTGTTATCACCTTTTAGGGATAATATTGTTTTTATTGTTGTATTCGTTGGATGTTCATGTTTATTAGAAATTGTAATTCCTTTAACACATTACATCCGCCCAGGAAGTTACATGTGTCTGTCTGTAACAGGTGATTACATTTTGGAGGTGGTCTGAATCACCGTCTGGATGCATTCTCTTTTTAAGGAATGGAATTGTGCCTCTAGGCAAAGGTCTGTGCTCTACGACTGCTTTTCTAGTTTTATTATGTTTTTTGAAATACGTTCCGCTGATTGTTGGACCTTTCGTTCTAGTTAAAAGTTCATTCAAAGTCCACTTTACAAACAGTTTTACCCTGGATATAGGTGCATGTTTATAAAGAACTTCACTTTTCCTCTGGTCCACCTCTTGCACTTTTTCACTTAATTCTAGTTGTATGTTAAAACCTTTCTACTCCTCTTTCCTCAGCGTTCGTAAGCCTAATTGGCATTCTGTTTCTTTAATTAGAATCTAGTGTAATTGTAGCCAAAGTGCAAATGTTGCTCAGCCTATAATTTCCTTATTGCACGCTGAGACCTGAAGGGTAAGACTGCAGGGGGAGGAGTTTCATGTGTAAACGATACAAAAACAGAGCGTCTCATAAAATATGTTTGGTTCTTGTGATCGAGGTCAATCTTTTAAAGCCCTGAGACGACTGTATGGAGGACCAGGGTGTAGGATTCGCAGGATAGAACTTGCCTTTGTCATACACGTAGGCTCAGGTTAGCGTTAAAAGAAAAACGTGTTCAACACCCGCTATTGTTGTGTTCAATGAATCCCAAAATGTAATTCTGTCCTTTTGCATTGGGCTGCTCTAACGCTGATGTAAACTATGCCAAGGCTCTTTTGATAGTTTAGCCTACATCAATTATTTTCCAACTTTTCACACAACGATTTAGAGAAGTTTTGGTCTCTTTCTAAGCACCATCCACAACAGACTCTCATCTGGAAGTAAAAATATCAATCATCATCATTATCCCTTTATCAAGAGATGTACTTTAGACTTTGTTCACTGTAATCTACATGTTTAAAGCTGGGGTATCTAACCTTTTAGTTTAATAAATAATATAAGCAAATATTTGGCATTTGATTTTTTATTATTAATTTGTCTGGGTCCATAGGCATACGTCACATTCTGCAAATAGCTAACTTCTTTTGACTAATAGCGATTATAGAAAGAATCAATGTCTGACAAAAGTACATTTTGCCAATCAAAAAAATATAAACTATCCATATCAACAGGAGGTTCAAATTTCTGTTTTGTCTACTTCTAATACACAACCAGTTGCATTGTAATTACTGTACTATTGTTTGTTTTGGGCGGCAAATATGGCTGCATGACGAACCCTTATTGTTTTCAAGCACTCGGGGCAATTTTCCGGCGGTGGGTGGCCCAGCACTGTTTCAAAGAATGCGGGGGGGAAACAGTGACTTCCTCTAGCCTAGCTCCAGTCTGGGTGCGTGAGTGAAAGGCAAGAAGGGCCGATCGAGCCGGGCCAGCACGTAATAAGAAACACTTAGCATCTCATAGACGCGCTCTCGTATCCGCTCTCATAAACCTTAATGACAGAGTGGTGATAAACAGTGATTAGGATGCCCGCGGCCTACTGCTTTTTCTTCTTCAAAAGCTCTGGCAGGTGTGCATACGAAAGAGTCGCATTATAAAAGCGCAGTTCTTAAATGTATGTCAAGTGAACTGGATGTGCTAAATGTAGGGACGTCCTCACTGGTCTGAATCCACTTCACTGCATCCACCACATATTTTTGTTCAAATACTAAGTTAAAGTCGTTTGGTGACACAGTTAAGGGTAGCATTGGTGATCAGCGACAAAACAAAGCCCAGTGCTGCATGGATGCCTTTAAATCATTAGAAAGTAAAAGGTGATATATTTTAAGCTTTTCAATTCAAGACCCATTTAAATGATGAATGTTGATATCTAGAAAACTATTTAGTAAGAAAATAACAAACGTCTGTGAATATCAGCGATGCACTGCCATGATGTTAACGTTATCATGTGATACAATTATAAGATGTTATGTGTCACAAATATCACAATTCATTTCATCTTTGACTTGTACATTTGTTGTTAAAATACAGATGTTGTGATTTCAGAAAACATGTTTGTGGAAATCCTACACTGCTGATATTAACACGTATTTTAGTTTACAGGTTAAGTATGTTAAGTCAAGTAGAGTCAAGTAGACAGTAGTCAGAACAGGAGCATGTGTGAGATTCTCAGTAGAAGGAACAATGCATAGTATCTGTGATAGAATTGGTCAATCAACTGCAGTTATTCACTGTTAATGTGAATTAGGATAATAAAGTTTGTTATCACATAAAGCAGGTCTGGGAGAGATGGTTTTTGGTCTAAATCTTGACAAAATACACAGTTACTGTGTTGTTCCGTTGTAGGGCACCATTCTCAGTAAAACACCACATCTGTGCAAGACACTCCAAGTGACAGTTACAACAACAAGAAACAGTACAGAGACTAACATGAAAAGTACTCATTCAACATTTTCTGTTATTAATATTACAGTAAATCTTCACTAAACTATACTGAACTGTTTTTCAAAGGTCTTAAATACGACTTGCATATGAGTATTTCCTAAAGAACTATAGTAAAGCAGTTATATTCCTTAAAATCCTGGATCCAAAAAGGGATTCAGATCACTGAATAATAAATCAAATAATTTGTTCCTTGTCCCTTTTTCAAGATTTATTGAAAAGTTTGTAAAGTCCGTCTCAAACTTTTTGAGTAATGTTGCTAAATAATTAGGAAGTTTAAAGGGGTTTGTTTGTCTGTTCTATTTTTCAAGGGGATGAAACTGTGCCTGGAGAGATCAATTAGCTCAAGTCAAATCCATATTTCATGGCAATATTTCTAGTGTTGCAAAGAGTTTTGGAAGATATTGTATAAAAAATGTAGCCATATCTTATTCATCTGTGCAGTTTTATTATTAGTTCAAAGTTTAGCACTATTCACACAGTTCAGTTCAGTGCAGGAAATCTGCTAGGACAGCTCAGGAAATAGTCAAGATATAAATTTAATATTCAGAATTTGGTTTATTTTACATTTCTTTGTGTAGAAAATATTTTGAGGTGAAAAGTATTTTGTGTGTAACATGCTATTTCAGTGTGAAGCCCATGATTTTGAGACCATGCCCCAAAGCGCCTATCACCAGAGGCAGGAAAAGTGGAATCCACCCTAATATTGTATGATTTAATGAGACATATTCAAGTCATTTCAGCGAACAGAAGAGGAAAAATGGAGGAGGACGAGGAGGGAGGAAACTGAATTTGTGTGAAACGTATGAAATTAGCAGGAGATGAGAAGTGAACAGCTGTGGGTGTGATTGAGTGATCAGTGCAGTCATTATGGAGTAACAAGATCCAGAGCACTTACACACACCATTTCATCCAGTGCCATCGCCTACTGTAAATGACTTTGTATTGGAATGTTTATGGAGAAAACAAGAAGGCTTTTCATTTTTCAAGCAACAGTGGAAATCAGTGAAAGATCCCAAATGACATTGTGAAAAAAACACAAAGGGACGGCCATTTTGCTCTAAAAGCCATATTTACCATGAAGCAGTGGCCGCCTGTGCGTAGAGCTGATGTTTTACCAAATGAAAGAGCATGTGGCCGAACGTGGGAGGTGAGACCAACACATTGTAAACAGTGGGAAAAAGCACTTCCATTTCACTCCAAACCGTTATCATCCTTTGGACTATTTCATATGAAAGCTACATTAAAGAGCCTTGTGTTCCATTTATTATATTTTTGATTGTTTAAACCACACAAAAATACAATGCAGATATCTTTTTGGGTCACAATGAAAATCTTCTGTTTCCATATTTAGATTTACTGATGATTTGTTACTGACACACAGTGAGATTATATAGTGTATTGTAAAGTCGGCTAAATAATTGCACTTGCTTATGGTCTTTTCACTTTTGGAAGAAAAAATATCCTTGTGGCGCTCTGAAAATCTTAGTTTGAATGCAGCTGGGAATGTATGAAACTGTAGTCTGAATCTAGGTCGCCAGACTTTACTCCTAAACTTTTTATAGAAAGTCTAGTTCAACAAAACATTTTTAATAACCCCACGGATAAACCTGCACCAAATTTCACATTTCCTTAAGCGTTTCATTCTCGTTCACACAATCTTTCATAACGACGCAGGAGAGGCATATTAAATCCTGTTTATTGGTAAATCCTAAAGCCAACCTCTCAGATGAGCTTTGGAAAGGAACATGTTAAAGGGCAGTGTGTGACAGCAGTACCATCTCATCAGCTCAAATACGAGTCACAATTCAGAGCAGGCAATCTGCGAGGACAGCTCAGGAAAAAGATGTGCTCAAATGAAAGCAGCCTTTTCACCTCCACCTGTCTGCACAGACGTGCATGCAGTCAGCTCCCATTTTTACTGGGATCCTGAATCATAACAGGACTGCCCTGTGCCAAGCCTGCCCTTCAAAAGATTACAAAATCAATTCTATTGTGATCACATAAGGTGACTGGGGAGGGCTTCAATCTTTCCATACTCCAGTTTCCCATCTCTGCCTCCTGTCTTTATGTTTGTGTCTGTGTAAGCCTTGTCGATTCCCTGTTTTCAGTGCGTGTCCCCTTTCTCTGTGCACAAAAGGCTCATTTTGCCAGGTTTAGTGTGACCAGGCGCTCGGTGTCGCATGGGAACAGCACAGGCAGAGCAACAGAAACAAATGAATGCAGGGAAGGACTATTATAAAGTAGTAGTGAGCATGTTCCTGTAGATGTAATTGACTGGAGAAACTCCATCTTCTCTCCTAATCCCAGTGTAAGCCATGCTACCTACTTGGTATGCAGCTCAAGTCCCAAAATATGTTCTCAGAACGACTTCAAATTACATTTCTCTGGATGTTGTGAAGTTTCTGTGTGTAATTTTTACATTGCCTCACATGTTTTTTATATCTCCTCCGCAGAGGTCTTGATGAACACCAAGTCAGAAACGTCAGATCTCAGATGGACCATCTTTTCCCTTGCCAAGCCTGAGGTATGTAACCCAAGAATCACTCTGTTATCTGTATTCCTAACACAGACCTCATGATGGCTGGGCTTTTTGGCTTCCAGCTGTTCCTTTGTTACTTTGTCTATAAAAGAGCTCCATATATGGCAGGTAACGGAGAGCCAAAGAAACACAGCGCGAGCACTGGGCTCAGTGTATTAGAAACATGTGCTTTGATTTATCCATCAGTCTTGGCCTCCATGCCCACAATTTTGATCATTTGAGTCAGAAAAAGACATATTTGTAATGTGATCAGCTGAGGAGCGGTTGCTAAGGGTTTGTGTGCCAGCAGAATCAGTGACCAAAATCTCTCCTCTCACTAATGTCTCTAAGGCAAAATGGTTAGAGTGATGCTGGCAAGGATATCTCTGAGACAGGACGGAAACACTCGCTACTCCACAAATGTGTCTGCGCCTTTGATTCAGAAAGCGAGGAAGATGATTGGTTTTCAGAAGCCTTTCATTTGCATCAGTATATCAAAAGTCCCATTTGTAAGAGTAAAAATATGGCTTGATTAAATTTCTTATAGCTGTCCTCAGTTGAAAAATGCGTTGAATGACAAGCGCGATTGGACACACAGTGTGAGCTTTTTGTAATTTAAAAAGTGCTTTCATTTCATTAACATTGTGGAAAGGGGTTCAAGCTTTTGGCACGGTTCACGTCTATTCTACCTTTTACTTTTCAGCGCCGTTGGTTTAGACGTCTGATCATAAAAAATGTGTACACAATAGCTGAGTGACTCAGAGCGGTTTCAGCCATGTAAAAATGTGTACAGTATCTCTGTGCTGTGATGAGCCTTGGCCCCCGAGCTTTCTGTGTGAACCACCGCCACAAAAGAAAGAATATGACGACTGCTCGCTTTCTGTTGTGGTATCAGCCCGTAGCCTCCCAGAACAACCACGGCTCCAAAGCTTGAGGTTTAATCATAAAATCTGAGCGTTCTCAAGCTGTGGGATGAAAGTTGCTTCTGATAATAATTAAGAGTATTTCCCTTTTTTTGGGTCCTGTTTCCCATTTGTTAATGCAGTTAATATAAAAAGGAAAAACAGATGAAGTACGTGGAGGAAAGAGCGATGCCTCAACATTGTGTAGTGGGAGAAGGTGTTGGGTCAGAGAGTGTTTGGATCAGTGTCTGCATGTGTTTGTTTGTTGAATGTGTGAGAGGTGATGGAGCCCAATAACTGTGTATTTCTGTAAATGTTTAACTTGTTCATTTGAATGTATGTGCACAGACTTGAAAATAAATGAATTAAAAATATATATTGTGTGGCAATGGTTCACAGCAAGAATGTTCTGGGTTCGATTCTCTGTCCAGACGGGGCATTGCTGTATGGAGTTTGCATGTTCTCCGTGTGTCTGCATAGATTTTGTCTGGGTGTTCTGTTCCCTTGCCACAAAAAACATGTACAATAGATTTGAATGTATTGTTCTGTCTTCACTTTGTGTGGAGGAGTGAATAGAAAATAGTGCTGAGTGCTATTCACTTAGCACGGTGGTTGAGCAGATAGCACTCTCGCTTCTCAGCAAGAAGCTCCTGGGTTCGAATCCCGGTCGAAACAGGGCTTGCATGTTTTTCCCGTTGTTTGCGTAGGTTTCCTCCAAGTACTCCGGTTTCCCCTACCACTAAAAACATACATACAGTACAATAGATCTGGCATGCGCCTCCTGCACTGGCGACCCCGTGGTGTGAGAGACAAATGCCCATAATTGTAAACCGCTTTGTGACTCTGGTATCTATAGATAGCTAGATAGATAGAAATATTTCTGTAAATTTATATTGAAACATTTAAAGCTAGCTAAGAAACATAGCAGCTACTTCTAATATTTTTATTATTTTTTATTATTATTATTTTTTTCTAGTATTTTTTGTGTGCTCCCTGTGTTCTCTTACTACTGTCCTGTATGTGCACTGCAACATTGAAATTTCCCCGCAGTGGGACAATCAAAGGTTCTATTAACATTTCTTATCTTCTCTTTGTGTGATCTTGGTCTTTGAAATACACTATAGAGATACATTTTACCTTCCTACACATTGCCTGGCTTAACAAAAGGTTCCAAAATGTACATTATCGCAGCATTATGTACAAATGCATTACTGTGCTGTACACTGAAAGCCACTGTTTTAACCTGTATCGTTATTCTGGCATGTTATCAGTACTTTCATCTATACGCCTGAAGTAAATCATATATAATGATTGCAGTGAGGACCTTCAAAGCGCCCCCAAAGCCATCTCCTTAAATAAATGTTGTCCAATCCTGTCTATACTTAGGTCTTTATTTGTTTACTCAGTACACAGTGGTGCATGTAAGATGAAAGGGAAGTTCCCAGAGCTTTCTGTAAAAAGATTCAGACCTGGCCCCGTCGCTGCACAGTAATTCATTCAGACTGGTATCCCGCCTCACTCCACACATCATCTGCAAATGGATTTTTAAAGATTTACATATTTACATAACTGAATTTCTGAGCTTCAAGTTTGGGAAATCTGCTAAATTCTATCCTGACTCTGACTATGTTAATGTCTTGCTTGTTTGCTCCTTGTGGGAACATAGTGATACTGAATATGTTTTCTGTTGACTTCAAACAAATAATCTTTCTGTGCTGCATATGATTCTTCAGAGAAGCTGCACCGTATGTTATTTACCTTGTCCTTTTACATACCTGTGTTTTTGTTTAAACCATATTCAACCACTTGAAGCTGTATCTGTTTTGGAGGGTTTGTGCCGCTGTGTGCCTTGTTTGACAAGTAAGGCCTGTATTCCCACTTGTGGAGACTCAGCTCAGCAGGACGAATGATTTAACCACTTAGATTCAAATTTAGCTTGGTCTAGCCTCCACAGCAGGCCTCTTCTGCCCTACTTGTATGTGTCAGCACAGAGTATAGACAAGACCAACTACTCTTTGAATACTGTTGTGATGAAAACAGCTTCTTAAAGGTCCATTTCTTTTTAGACCCTGGTAAAATGTTGTAAAGATTTGTAGAGAGTCTTGTGAAAGTGACTGGAATTTTATAGGTCATGAAGAATGTTTGTTCTATGTGTGCTTTGACAAGCCTTTGTTCTCTCTTTCCTCGCAGTGGGAGGAAGTAAGCGGTTTGGATGAAGAAAATAACAGCGTGAGGACTTATGAGATCTGTCAGATGGACAGCTCATCCAGCCAATGGCTGCGCAGTGGCTTCATCCAGCGCGGAGATGCGTCTCAGGTGTATGTGGAGCTGACATTCACGATGATGGAGTGCTCCTCTCGGGGAACTCACCACCGCAGCTGCAAAGAAACCTTTAACCTGTACTATTACGAGGCTGACTCTAACGAAGCCACTGCCACTTACCCGCCCTGGATGGAGAAACCATACATCAAGGTACGGCCACATCTTCTACCAGCTACAGTACATTGTTCAAATATATCACTTCGCAGCAAGATCAGAATCAGATCATTGCGGTAAAAGCATTTTCCGTTTTTCATGGATTACCTTCCAAGGTGTTATTGTTATTGTTTCAATAGATAAAATACTCACAGGAATATCCAATCTATTTTGTAAGCCCATTTTCTGTCCTTTGGGTTTCATTTTCACAACAAATGGTTCATGAATGCAACGCTTTTTTCATTAAACCATTTCAAAAGCGCCAGTGTGTTTTTACAATGCGACAATACACACAGTCCTCTCCTCAACTTTACTACCTTTTAATAATGTAACTCTGACAGAGAAATAAAAGTGATGAAATGTTCTCTGTGATGAATCACCCATCACAAGCACGTTTCAGGTCCCCATAAGTTCAAAGCACTCGCTCTCTAACAAATGGGGAATAATGGTTGCCAAGAAGGTAAAGCATCAATCTGTGCTTTGTAAAGTAATCAATAATCTAAAGCATATGTTTTGTTCAAAAGATAAAATGGTAGAAACATACAAAACCACTGATGCTGCTTTTAGACTGAGCGTTGGACGCCCGCCATTACCTAATGATCTTTTGTTCTCCTTCCTGTTTTAGGTGGACACAGTGGCTGCAGACTTTCTCCTGAAAAAGGGAGGGGTGAGGAAGTCCAATGTGAAGACTTTGAGACTTGGTGCCTTGTCCAAGAGGGGATTTTACTTGGCTTTCCAGGCTCAAGGGGCTTGCATGGCTCTGCTTTCTGTCAGGGTGTTCTTTAAAAAGTGCCCGCCTCTGGTCAGCACTCTCTCCTCTTTTCGTGAGACCGTCCCACGTACCCTTGTCCAGGAGGCCCAAGGCGTCTGCGTGGAGCATGCCTCACAGCAGGGGCCAATTCCCCGCCCCCCAAAGCTCTTCTGTGGGGAGGACGGCCAGTGGGTGGGCCAGCCGACCACAACCTGCGCCTGCCTGCCTGGGTTCGAGCCATCTGAGGGCAACACTAGATGCACAGGTAATTGCATTTATGGTCAAGAATGGACACAAGCATGACTGCATTGAAAAGGAGAAAACAATGGTGAGATGTGGGTGGGGTGCACTCAGAGACTAAGGAGGAAGTTAATGAGGCATGGGAACAGATGTGGCTCTGAAAGAAGCCGGAGAGGTCAGATGGAGCAGCACTTATCTCAGAAGGGAAGAGTGGGGTCAAACGCTCGCTGCCGGGGCAACTTATGTTTGGCCTTAGATAGAGTTTGTGCAGAGGTGCAAGGGCCAGTGGGGTTGGTTTGTTGGGGTTAAGATCATATCAGCGTGAGAAGATCAAAGACAAAAGACAAAAAGAGGAAGCACCAGGGTGATTCTCGGAGGAGTCACGCAGCATCTCCATCTAATGAGTCCAATTAAGAGGCTCGGTGCAGATAAACCCCCCACATGAGCACAAGCAGCACCACAACACATAAATATTAACGAGACACAATCTAAACATGAGAGATAAAGCTACATTTTTAGAGAAACCGCTCAGTTGCATCAGTCCTGTCTGAATCTGAAGGTAAGGTTCAGTTTGATCTCCATGGGGGGTATAATGAATTTTCATAACAAAAAATATATTTCCAACGTTTTGCTTGTGGTGGATTTGAGTTGGCATTTCAGACGCTCTGTCACTTGAAGAAAGCTGCTGGGAAGAAACACGCACACAGCCATAAAGGGAAATTGCCTTTAGAGAGAGATTGAACAGTTAATTTGCTTCTCGCGCCAGCTATTTCAGAAAATGAAATGGACATCTAGGTTTATAATTAAATAATTTCTCCATAATGGCATTATCTGTTGTAGACAATGCCTTTTTCTGGGTCAAACACAGACTCTCTCTAATGTTCTGCCTTAAAGTGCATTTAATAGGATAAATGCATTCCAGACCAAGACAAAAACTTGCGTGAGTCAGTGCTTTGTAGTCATCATTTGATTATCTAATTTTATCTATTTTAGTTGTTCCCATGGTGATAGAGTAAAAGAGAAAAAACTCATTTTAGTTAATGTTGTAAAGACAGGTAATGGAGTTATTTTAAGCCCTCTTCAGCTTGTTTTTGTGCGGAAAAGGTCATTTGGAGAAACACAATAATGATGTTAATTAGTGAGATGGGCATTGTTGTCGCGTGTGGGACCAGTGCTTGGTGACCACTGTTATTAGGCTGCTGCTTTGAGTCAGGAATTGTCTGATGGATCGATCGTTTCCGCTGCACTGTGTTTGGTCAAATAACTATTTTTTTTTGCCTTAGAAAGTTACAGCTCTCCACCAATTATTTTGTTTTGAGCGATTATAGCATGCTGAGCTGTGGAGAATCCGACTATTTTCTCTCTGTCCCGGGCCTGACCTTGCAAAACAGGTCTATGCCAACTCTGCCCCTCGCGATGAGAATGAATGTTTATTGTTTTAATCAAAGGCTGTTGCTGCTCTGAGCGAGAATGTCAACAAAGCACGTTTGGATAAGCGTGTATGACATTCAAATGTTTGGGTGAAAAAGACACAGGCAGAATGAGAGTAACTATACATTTGTATTCCAATTGTGAGGATTAGATTTTAATTTTGACTCAAGTTAGGTTTGATCACAGGTGGAATTAGTTTATAGTTAAAAAAGTGTTATTTCTGTAATTCAACTCACAATATGAAACCAATGTATCATAAATACTCATCACGTGCAAAGTGACCTAGAATTTTGATGATTAAGGCTTACAGTCAAATTTCCAAAGTGTATTGAGAATGGAGAATACATTTTATGATATCATTTATTTGGGGATTTTATAAACTGTGCCAATTATCAACATTATAAGAAATAATGGTTATTTGTATGTGAGAATAATATAAGAGTTTCACCTGTATAAGAATGAACCATTATCAGACGTCATATTTATATTCAGTGGTTCCTTTTCCTTTCTATCAAACGGGTTTCCCAGGTTGAGTAAATATGCAACACATTATAAATCTCCTCTGCACTTTTCCGCGCTTGTTGAGGCCCATTTTCCCACTCCTGTCTCTTTGCAGTTTACTCACTGGCTGCCGTGTTTTTGTGGAGTAGCTGGAAAGTATATTTGGATCAATTATCCGAGGCAGTTCAACATTAGGGCTCCCAGATGCTTGTTGATTAGCAGCTCATTATTTAGAATGGGTCGGACTCACTTCTCTGAAAACAGTGCATCAATGACAAGCACATTTGTCCCCTTAATCCTTAACTGACAATCAGATCCAATCAGCACTTGCCATGTTTTTGTGAAATGAACTTTCTCGCTATGTAGCATGTTGTTGTTAAAATGTAAAGTGCAAGACTAATTTTTATTTACTCCATTTTTATTATTATCTCTTGTCCAGCCTGTCCAGTGGGTCAGTTCAAATCGGGGACTGAGGGCAGGTGCACAAGCTGCCCTGACTCTAGCTACACCACCATCAGAGGCTCATCGGAGTGCACGTGTCGCCCTGGGTTTCTGCGCTCACAAACGGACGCTCCTGATGCGCCATGCACCGGTAAGTCATCCAACATGTAAATGCATGCGTGTCAGAGGTTGTGGATGGGTGAATGGCTCCACACGGACACATTTTGGTGCGGATTCAAAGATAAATTTGCTGAAATAGAACTGTACCATCAATTAAAATCTCCAAAAATAGTAATAATGCAGTATACTTATTTAATATACATACAGTAGGTCCTAAAATAGTATGCTATACACTATACTATACTATGTGTGTACTATACGCCTTTTTTAAGTACTAAACATCCAGATTCAGATTCATTTATTCGCCATTTGCAGTAAAACCACATTGGAATACATTAGCAAAAGTTCCCAGTGTGCACAAGACAAGTACAGACATAAAACACATAAAAAATACAGAAATAGAACAAATAAAAACAATTGGAAAAAAAAGTAAACAATGTCACTATGTAATCCAAGTAATCATGTTTGTGCCAGAGTGGTTGTAAAACAAAAGTGAGCGATGTACGTTAATAAATACAGTTACACTAATCTCTATAGAAATGGTCTTCTTGTATATTTTATCTTTTCAACAGTAACATGTCCACCACCTGCCTCTTGTCGAGCCTTCCCTTCCCTGCTCCTCTTCATTTTTCCCGCTTTTGTTTTAAAAAGTCTATGGCACATTTGTTTTGAAAAGTCTACGGCACTTTTCTCTTGTGTCATTTAGCCAGTGTCCTGTAATCTGCTTTATTGTGCCCTTTGTGGCTCTGTGGCCATTCAGATGCAGGTCTTTGTGGCAGCGGTTGGAGGCAGGGCAGAGAGCCTGAAGTGAAGTAGCACTGATGGTCTTAAGTGACACCTCCATGTGGACGGAGGAATTTCAATTCAGCCACATGTTGGATGTGTGAAAGGAAGGCACGTTTTAATGAGCTGCTGAGCTGGTAAAGCCACAAAAAGGAGGATGTGAAACCGGCATCCGATTGTTGTCGCTCTGCAGTCTTAACTAGAGTCACCAGGGTTAACTAGAATTTACATCCGTATAATTCATTTCTAACCGTATCTGTAATTGCAAAAAAGAATCATAATTATTCATCACTTTAAAAGTCCAATCTTTTTATGCATTCTGTTTTTGCTTTGTTATTATCTCATCCAATTCTGCTCATAGCTACAATTTCTTGGTATTTTTGTCAACCAAGTGCTGCCATCTGTAAATCTAAAAAGTTATATTTCCCAAGTGTTTTTCCACAATGTGCTGTAAAAATGGATTCTTCCCGAATATGAAGTCATAAACTGAATAGTACTTCCCAAATGTTAAACTCTGAATTTATATGCACCCAGATTGACTGTGATTTTGCCCCTCTTGGGCTTCCAATGGGAACGCTATTAGCACTTAAGTTAGCTGCAGGCTCACTGACAAAGCTCTGTCTCTTTGGCAGGGACAGAAACTCACTCGCAGTAGCTGCGTAAAGCTGTTTAGTTATGCTTGGCTTCAGGCAGTGGCCATCTACTGACAATTTCAGACCATGATCATTATCATTCGGTTTAGACAAATGTAATTCCACCAGTTAAACTTTGCACCACATATGCTCCATGGAGACACACATGCTTTTTAGTGCTAATGTATGCATGCAGAGTAACCAGAATAACCATTAATTGGTTATTATGAATGTGTCCCATAATTACATAAGAGTGGATTGGACAGAAACAATTTCAACTGTATGAAACTGTGTGAATACAGCTAAACATTAAAACGTTTGCACAGGTCTTGTCACTTATCACTTTCCGAGCCAAAACAAACAATCAAACCGGTTTTACCTAAATTAGGAAAGTACGGTTGATTGTTGTCTGTTGAACCATAGTTTTGAGTGTCTGCTAAGAAAATATGTTATTATATATACATATTATTCTTTAGCTTTTAGAAAAAGCCACCTTTATAATTTGTTTTGAATGTGCCGCGGATTAACAGGGCTAACTTTGGTAACTTTTTGTCTTTGCAGTGCCCCCATCTGCCCCACGCAGTATCGTCCCCAAGATCAACAACACGACTCTGACCCTGGAGTGGAACGAACCGCTGGAAGGTGGCGGCCGCTCAGACCTGACCTTCTCTGTGCGCTGCAGCGTGTGCCGCTCGTCCAGAGGGCCGTGCTTCCCCTGTGGAGACAGCGTCAGCTACAGGCCGTCACAGCGCGGCCTGGTGGAACGGAAGGTGGAGGTCTGGGGCCTGCTGCCCCACACCACCTACACCTTCACTATAGTCGCTCTGAACGGGGTGTCACAGATCAGTGGCAAAGATCCAGCCAGTGACAGCGTCAACATCACCACGAGCCATGACGGTACGAGGAGAGACAGAAAAGGACAACGCTGAGGTCTTTATGTGTTTTGATAATTGTCCTGTTGTGTGCAGTTCCAGCGCTGGTGTCTGTGATCCGCAAGAGTAACTCCACTGAGAGCAGTTTGACTCTGCACTGGACCGTACCTGTGCAGCCTCACAACACCATTCTGCAATACCAGCTCCGCTACTGTGAGAGGGTACGCCAAACTAATGAGAACATCTGCAATGTTAGGCATTCATCTTTTGGTCTTAACTTTTCTCTGAACACAAATACTTAAATAATATTGCTACTCCAGTCATCATAAATGTGAATTGGGATGGAGAAATAAGAGGAAATTCAACAGAAAAGCATTAATAATAAATGGAAGGACCGGGCTAATTCAATGTCATGGGTTTTATTATTTTATTAATAATGGTTTAACAATGGTTATACAGTGCATACTTTGGAGTCTTTTAAAGGTATTCAGTCCACCTTCTGTCACCCCTGTCTGTCCCTGGACTAGTTTGCAGCGTGACTAACTTTATTTTGTCCCTTTAGGAGCGCCGTAGCGAGGACCAGTGCTTTTACACCGAGAGCAGCAGAAACCAGGCGGTGCTCACAGATCTGCGCAGGGCCACTCAGTATGAAGTGCAGGTCAGAGCGCGGACCATGGCTGGATATGGCAGCTTCAGCCCCACCGCCATTTTCCGCACGCTCCCTGATGGTAAAAACATTTTTCTCATATCTTTTATTAATAGTCCAATGGCTGGAGGTTTTGTGGAGACCTTGGTCAGTAGTCTGGCTTTGTCCTTGTTTAGAAATAGTGCAAATATCTTTTTCACATTTTACAACTGTGCTCTGCTGAATAACATTTTGAATTTCAAGCAGCTCTTTGTCAAACTAAACCAGACATGCTCAAGATTTTTAGCTCAGTGAATTACAAAATACTGAGCAGCAATTAGGTAATGCATTATACATACATATCAGTAACTGTAAGTATATAAAAAGCTTGGGTACCTAACATAAAACATTATAAAAATCGTCTAAAGATCGCTCTCATAACAGTTTAGTTCTATAGTTGTTACATGGATGTATTTTGGATGTATTTTGGCCCCAGTCACATGTTTAGATCAGCTTTTTCAGACAGAAAAGTGAAAAAGAGACAAACACCCTCACTCAGCCAATCAGGTCAGCTAAAAAAACCTCAAATAGGGACTCACAGGGTTTTTATGAATCTCATAATCTAAACTTTATTGTAAGTTCTGTCTTATGGTTTTTTTTTTTTTTTTT